>CAVNYN010206809.1:0-25608 GCA_963692815.1 Nyctanthes arbor-tristis | reverse complement strand
GGTTCGCCCTTCTCCACAGCCTTTAAAAACCAGCTCAAGGCCTTTGCATGATCACGCCTTACTCCCCTGAAACCGAAGTAATAATACATTCCAATTTTATACATGGCTTCTGCACTCCCCCTCTGTGCATGATATTCTGAAATCTGGAAGTCCTCATCCTCTTCTCCTTTGAACTTCCTTAGGCTTCGTTATTTTCCTCCGGACCCTTGTGGATTCTAATTGTTTCAATGGGAGAGTCCTTTGAGATCAGAAAACTATTCACTGCTGCCTCTGCCAATTCAGCATACAGCTTAACTGCTTTCTCGTGCATCTGCGCCCGCGTGCACACAGAGAGAGAGAGAGAGAGAGAGAGAGAGAGAGAGAGAGATCACCGTCAAAAATTTACTTTCATCTTTGGAGAAGTAAGGACAATTTCACATTATTGTCTCAAAAGGAATTTAATCCATAGACGGGTACAGGTCCAATGTTTGACTCAAACGCAGTCCTTTAGCCTACATTTGAAATCAGATTTTCTTTCTTTCCGACTGTCAGAGGAAAATAATAATAATCTTATTTTCATCTATTTTCCCATTGGACATGCCCAGAAGATGAGGCTCAAAATGCTAGTTTAGTTGCAACCGATTGAGCCTGTGCTAAGGAAGAGAGATCGGAACAGATGTGCACGGAGATCAGATTGCATTCAACACAGATTGTATAAAAAAGCATTTGATTCAGCTGAAACTTGTGCCTAACAGTTCCAAAATCTTCTTAATGATATGAAAGTTGAAAAAATGATTAACTGAGGGAATTTATTATAAAGTAAAAAAGGGAAATCTTCTGTCAAAAAGCAAACTAGGAGCTGAAGTCATTATTTGATCTATTTCAAGTTCCATAACAAGTTTTTATAACTAAATACTTCATACTTCAACCAATGGTAATGTTCTCATGTCAAAATCATCATACAGCTAAATTAGCAACAGCATAGCATTACATTTTTCTCTCATATATCTTTATGTGCAATTTTTCTGTTCCTCCCAATTTATTTCATATAAGTATTGCAATTTCTAAGACTATGATTGGGAAGCAATTTCTTAGTCAAATGTAGATAATACATGCGCAAATATGAGCTTTTATGAATAACTAGTTATAGTAGAGGTAGACGATAACTTCAGGATAGGGATCAAAAAAGCAAAATGACTGAGAGGGATTTGTAAATATCCATTACCAATGAAAAATTATGTAACTGGAGAAACTTCTTGTTCTGGACTTAACTCGTGGATTTGTAAAGATTTTCTAATTGTAGATTTCAAGTCCAAAAAATACAAATACCAAACTCCTGTGGAAATCCAGCCTCACCCTCCAGGATTCTAATGGATTTTTGGAGTTCTATTCAAATCCATAAAATCATTTAAAACACATCAAATCAAAATACAAAGTCAAGGACACCCCACCCCCTTAAAGCAACTAAATAAAGGCACCAAATATCAACTCAACATCAGAAATCTCCTTTGGAGATTATATAAATCCATATTGCCCATTATTATTCAACTTGTAGGTATCAATTCCAATATAAAATCAGGAATCTCAGACAGTTCAACTTCTTTTAAGGCGTCCTAATAGTCCTACAGTCCCAACAATAAGTTCTCTGGAAAAAATTCTTAATTTTTCACATAAGTTTCCACCTGTAAACCAATTAATCAAATATCCTGAGTGAAAGTATGTTAACGCACAGTACAGATGATCACCTTGGAGGTCTCATATACAATTTCTTATTTAGTCAAAGTATACTCCTAAATTCATCTAAAGTGCTACAATCTTTTAACAATATTACATGATCAATTATCATTTCCCCCAACCACAGAAAAGCATGACAAATATTGTATTGGTCCAAACTCCTGAAACCTAGAACTCTAGACATCTGTGACTGGTGCCAGAATCTTCACGTAATCAACTGCCTAGCTTTCCAGCAACCAAAATCAGAGTTCTTCAACCTCAGAGTGAAAGCTGGACTTCTTATTTGTAGTAAAACTATCAACCTCCACTAAAACATTAAATCTAAGAGCAAACCAAGAACCGAAAAAAACACAAGAAGTTTCACCATACATTATCCACAGGTTTCTAAAACACCACATTGCATAGAGGCATCAAATTCACATCAAAGTGCCACTCTTCATCCGTCCCTGACCTTCCCAGCAAACCACCAAATCATTCTCCTAAAATTTTGCCCACTATCATCTTTCATTCACATCAAAATTCCAAATTACTCAACCATTATAAAACTGCAATACAATACAAGCATAATTACATACCTATACATCCACTCAACCAATCAATAATTAAGCCTAGAGCTTACCTCCTGATGATAATAAGTATAAGCCAGCGCCATCTTGGACTGCATATTCCCACCCTCGGCTGCAAAAGAATGATATAAAAAAGCCTTGGCTTTGCTCTTCTCCCTGGTCATTCCCATGTTATACCAAAACCCGATCACCGACTGAGCGTGGGGATTTCCCGCAGCAGCCGCCTCCTCAATCTCCGCCACAGCTTCCTCCATCACCATATAGTCCCCCACACTTACTGCCTCAAGCATCTTCCTCACCCCTTCGCAATAAATCCTCTCATAATGATCACTACCTTCATAACCACTGACACAATACTGTCCAGGTCCCAAGATGCGAGCCCATGAACCCGGGTCGACTACTGAGTCCGGATCGTCTTCAGAGTCGGGTAATTCAACGGAATCGATATCCGACACATCGGCATCACTCGGAACGGCGTCGGGGAGATCGTCGTTAGGGAGGACGATGACAATTTGTCTGGCATGTGCGGAAAGCGGTAGAACTGTGAGAAATAGGAGAGCAAAATGTAGCTTCATCTTCAGGATTTCCCGATTAACCGGCCGCCGACACTTTTATTCTCCGAGGACGGAGACTGACGGAAATTATTACACGAATACGAATAATTTGCCAGTTGCCACGTTTACAAATGTATGGGCTCGACTTGCGTCGTCAACATTACGGTTGACTACCAGTGGAAATTTGTCATGTCATTCTCATAAATTAAATAAATAAAATAAAATGATTATTAGGACAGTAGTGTTAAAAATAACTATCTACATAAACAAAAGTAAAGTTTTTAGTAATTGTTAAATAACATCTAAGTAAGTTAAATTTAAATATTAATTTGTACTATATTGGTACTCTAATTAAAAATATTAAATTAAATTTAATTATCAATTCAATAGTCAAACAGACAATCTCAATTTAATTAAAATAAAAAAGAAAAAATAATACCACATAAATTGTTAAGTTTATTGTTAAATTTAACAACAAAACCAATAATTTATTAAATTAAATATTTTTAATAATTACTTTAACATTACTAATATATGTTTTTTGAGTTGTTAACTAACAACCTACTTTACTACTACTAATGTAAATGCTTTAATTTGCCAGTCGCACGTTTACAACTGTATAGGCTCGATTGCCTCGTCAACATAACAGTTGACTATCAGTAGAAATTTGCCATGTCATTCTAATAATAAAATAGAATGATTTATTTTATTTTAAAACGAAAATGATTAAGTATTCATCGTCTACACGGTGGATTCTACAGTTAGATAGATGAAACATCCTCTTTCCATTATTGCAGGACAAACATTATCTTTTGCTCTCGGACCTAGTGAGCCACTGAGCTGCCCCAAGTCATTATTGTCATTCAAGATATCAATTCGACTCAATCCAGTTGCTTTTTACCCAAAAAAAAAAATGAAAAAAGAAAAAACAATATTAAAAAAATCAATAATAAGCTAGTCATAACTCATAAGTAGTGAGTTTAAACTTTGAGGCAAAAGATTAGCTACTTTAAACTAATCACATCTACATATTTTATATATTATATAAATATTCATTGTTCAATTATTCTCTCTTTTATTTCTCATTAAAACTCATTAAAATGGGTTTACAAGGTGGTAGAGTACCTTTTTTCCCCCTTTTTTTGTCTTTTTTTGCGCGGAATGACGAAAATGTTTGACAAAATAGATAATATCATATTAGAAAGAAAATATCAAAGAACGTATTCCTTTGTAAGTAAAAACCTCATTTCAATCGGTGATTACTTATTGGCGTGGACTAATTCTCATGGTAGACGATTTGATCGAGGATTGATTGCGATAGTCTTTTTGGACTTATAAATTTCACAAGTTAGGGACGTAAGTGCATTGTTTTCTAAAGTTTATGGATGCAGTTGTAAATTTTTGAATAAACAACTGGAGTTTCAGCTTTCAGTAATTCACGGTGTATCGATTGAGGTCACTGTGAAACTGTGTAGCAGAAGATTTTCATTTCATCGCCATGTCTATTGAGATCAAACTCTCTCGATTCAACCGTATCTATCGCTCCAACGTAAGCCCTTTTCCTCCCTCTGTATCTCCATCAACTTAATCTTCATGTACAGATAAATAAATTTGTAAACATTATTGTTTCCTCTGTTTCTTGACTGCTTTTTAGCTAATTTGTTTGAAAATCTGAAGGAACCATTGGAAGGCAAAGTAATCTTGAAGGTTACTTCTTCGATTTCCTTCCAGTCCATCCGCCTAACTGTCAATGGCGCAATTAATTTGCAGGTTTTTTCCCCTTAGCTTTTCGCTGCTTTTAATGTCTATATATTGTGATTAATTGAAAGAAGAACTGGGGCCCAATAAAGGTTTTCACATATATATAAACTTTTGTAAGATTAGGTTCGTGGAGGATCGGCGGGAATAATTGAGTCCTTCTATGGTGTCGTCAAGCCCATCTCTATAATGTAAGCATCTTAATTACATGGATATACTAAATTTTATTTGCTTTTTAACGGCTGTACTATTCTTCTTGCATAGACCCCCCATTTCTTCAGACTCAGTCTTCCTGCTTTGGATTTTACATTATACTAATCAAGGTGCTTATAAATACCAGGTTCACTATGCTCAGTTATATTCATTATTATGGTCCGATGAAATATCTACTCTTTGTACTTCATCTACTTTTTGAAAGAAAAACATGAGCCTGTTTAAACTAACTATCAAAATCCAATAAATCCCATGTGATCGCCACAAACATGGAGCCAGGAGATTGTATTTAATTTTGGTGGTGGAACAGACAAGAGTGGATTGCTTCTTTAACAACAAATATATATGCAATAACTTGTGGCGTTACACCTCTGTGAATACAAGTCCTGCCTTACCTGAATATGCATACCGTCATCCAAAGTGTTTAAAAATCTTTTCACAATTTGAAAAATTCCCTTTCATTGGAGATTGAAAAAATTGAAAGGCTTTATTGCTGGAGTAGGTGATATTCGGCTTTGTGCAGCACCATTTTGTTATTTAGTTGAGATGTGTCCTTGAACACATCTGAGAGAAGTTAATGAATTGGATTCAAAAATTGTAGAAGGGTTCTATTTTGTTTGACATAGGAAAACACCACCATTAAGAGCTTGTTTGATCCTCTTTATTCTCTCAATTTATAAATTTACGTACCACTAATTTGACATTTGATTTGACAACTGTTTAATTATAACCACATATTTCACACCTTTTTACATTTCCAATACACATTCTACCTCTCTCCTCATTATAAATTCTTCAAATAAAGAGGATCAAACAAGCTCTAAGTCTCAAGTTCAATCCCCAATACCAAAGGTTTCCTAGATCCTTTAGTACAAATATAAAACTTTATTTGGTAATAAGTTTGCAAAGTAAAATTCCATTTTTCACTTTAATAGGTACATACATGTAACAAAGATAAGGATATAGATTGTTGTCTTTGTTACAAATGAGTAAAGCTATATTACCTCTAACTAAATGAAAACATAGAACTATGGATAAACAGTCAAAGCAGGTCCTAGGAGCTTACAATTTGTAGTGTTCTATAACACAACCAGAGATCAAAACGCTTTCTTCATGTTTCAAAGAGACACTTTATGTGGAATAGCACCTTACTTGCAAGTCACATGTTTGTCTTAGTAACAAATCCCTCGAATAATTTTACTGTGTTTTGGGCATAATATTTATGTATGGAACGAAAACTCTGGACTTTATTATTTTTTTAAGCTTTTTTTTTTTCCCTTACAAAAAAATAGTGCCCTGAGGACAAGAGTCAGTGAAAAAATGGCTCACCATATTATAAAAGATTGTAAACTATTCATATGTAGCTTCCTCACTGTAAGAAATGATTGGTTTATCTCCATATGCACCATGCTTTCGCTTTTCTTTAGTTGCTATTATATGTGATTAGTTTTCATTATGCGAGAACAGGAAAAAGGGTTTTGAGATTCGATCAGCTGGAAAGATTGGTTCGGGGACTACAGAGGTATGATGCAAAATGTAAATATTGTACAGTAGTCTTGGAAACTTCTACTACTTATGTACACATTAACAACAGTGAAGTCCACCATCTTATGGGATTAGGCCATGTTGGTGCCACTACAGTAATTCGACAGTCTATTAAAATCACATCTTCTTTTGCAGGCATACTATATAAGTGTAAAACTATACCCCATACTGCTTTCATGATCAATGTCAGCTTTACTACAGTGATTAAGTGGAAAATGTTACATTTCTAATTACCGTCTGACAAAGGTGTGAGTGAAAATGGGAAAAGGGGTAATGAAATCTGGTTTTCTATGATAACCTAAGGTCAATTTCATGAAGTGATTGAATCATAATAGTTGTAGTTCTGGTTTTTGCACAACTCAGTCTCTTACTATCTTGTATTGATTCTTTTCAATTAACTGCCAGATCTGATGATTGTTTCATCCTTAAAGTTGTAATTTTTATTGTTCCAGATACCATTTTCTGTGATGCTGAAAGACCCAAAAGAAGAGAATCAGCTAAAGTTATATGAAACCTACCATGGTGGCAATGTTAACATCCAGGTATGTATTAATATATAAGCATTTTATGCAAATCTCTTTTGGAACATATCCAGATTTCGTTGCAGTATTTCCTTCTGTGTAGATAAATGCTATTCTCATGCCTGGTTTTATTAATTGCTGCTATAGTATTTGGTAACAGTGGATGTTGTGAGAGGATATCTCCATAAATCATTATCAGCAACGGTGGAGTTCATAATTGAAAGTGAGAAAGGTACACATTCATACGGCCTCTTTTATGCTTGCTTGTGTGTAGGCACTGAGAGTCTACTTCCCTTTGTTCTCAGAAAATGTTCAGCTGAAACCGGTTTCTCCTGAAATGGTCTTCTTTTATATCACGCAGGACACGCAAAAACATTCACTACTTCCGGAACTAAAAGCAGGTTCCTCTTATTTTTCTCCCTCTTAGCATGTTGCAAGTGAAACTCAAATGCTGTAGATGTTTATATGCATTAAACTTGGTTTTCTGTCACGTATGGTAACTGGAAATTTATAACATTCTCTTTGGATATACGTATCATGTCTGTGAAAAGTTTTTGCATCAGGACGGCAGTTATTTTGAGTTTGTCTTTTTGTGTCTTTTCCTTCATTCGGATCTAATTTAGATCAGGTAGAATGAACTAACATTTATCTTTGCATCTGGACTGTAATTTGTAAACTTTTGTGCTATTGGAAGATCTTTGGAAATTTTATGGATATGCTTCCTTTAAACAGGTGGTTTTCGAGTGACTGGGAAAATTTGTACCCAATGTCCACTTTCAGATCCTATTGTTGGCGAGTTAACTGTTGAAGCATCTGCTATTCCTGTACAATCAATTGATGTTCACATACTCCGTGTGGAGTCAATACTGCTTGACGAAAAAATAGCAACTGAATCCTCTTTGATCCAGACAACTCAGGTATGTGATTTTTCACATGTCTACTTAAATATAATCGATATTCTATGTTAATGTAAGTTTCTGTCACATGTCTTTCTATTTTTAGATTGCAGATGGAGATGTCTCCCGTGGCATGACTCTACCTATTTACGTCATTCTTCCCCGTCTTCTGACTTGTCCAACCATTTTTGCTGGGTAGGTTCTTGCTTGCGTAGACATTTTTTTAATATTTATTTATTATTAATTTATTATTTTTTTGGGTTTATTTCTTTTGTTTCGTCTTTTTCCCTTTTGAAATCATGTAAATTAGAACAAAACTGACAATTATGAATGGTTCCAAATGCAACACGAACAGAGAATAGAAGGGAAAATGGGAAGAACCAGAAGAATTTGAAGGTGGAATATCAATTAAATTCAAAGTCTTCCTAATACAAAAGCCCTAGATATGTAAGCTTTAACAAGTCTAACATAAAACCCAAATCGCCTTTCATAAAATAAGCGTGAAAACTTTGTAATATTAAATTAAATAAAATATCCTCTATCAATCGCCAAATGCAAGATCTACTTTCTCCCACCCTCTTAACAATCTCTCTTAGAACAGTTCTGATAGATTTCCACGAAACATGCAAAAATGTCTGGAGTAGAAATTCTTTCACAACTACTTTATATTGAATTATGTTCCACCACGTTTATGGAAAAAAAAAAGTACAAAACTATATTAACTTGAACAAGAATTTAAGTATTTATTCTTCTAGAACAATGACTAAGGGCCTATTTGGCAACCATTTATAAATGGTTTCATCTATAAATGAGCAAGGTCTCAACCATTGTGGTTGACACCATGTCACATCGATATAAGGTGTCAACCATCCGTTTATAAATGAAATCATTTATAAATGGCTACCAATTGTTAGATTTCAGTAGGGACAATGTCGGTTTTATTTCTTCTCAGTAATCAGATTAATATGTATGCTGAGTGGACCAGATCTATGATCAGATTAATATATATGCTGAGTGGACCAGATCTGCGGAACTGCCTAACTGGCTTTGGTTTTTACCTGTTTTCATGACTGAACGAGTCAATCTGTAGTGGTTAACTTGTGCCCTTCCATGCAGTCCATTTTCAGTAGAGTTCAAGGTTACAATATCAATTACCTTTCAGTCAGAGCTAGCCAAGAAGCATTCCATCTTTGATCCTAAGACTCCTAGACCATGGGTATGCAACCATTTCATAAGTAATGGCTAAATGTCACTTATTTGCTCTATCTGAGTGATTCTCTTTCTTTTTCTTTTTCTTTTTTTTTTTTTTTTTGTAATTTCATTTTATTTACTAAATCTAGCTAGCAATGGAAAGTGTGCCGTTGGAACTGGTTCGGACAAAGTGAGATACTTTAACAAGGTAACTTTCACCCATCTATGTCAAGCAATAAAGAATAATTGTTTTGTAAACTAATTTACTCAACATTGAATTACTTAAAACTAAGAATATGCATCATTTGCCAATGACATCCACTTTCCTTTTGCAACCTGGTGTTCTTATCATCCCCTTTAATCTCAGCATGTACCACGTTTTATCAGAAGCTTCAAGGACGCCCTCTTAATCAAATTGTCAATATTATTCATGTACACTATTGGATATATTGAGGACATTTGGCACTACTCCTGCTCGATAGCAAGACTGCTCGATTCTGTACTAGCAAATCATACTTCGTAGGTGGTGGCTATAGATACTATTTAGCTGTTATCAGTATATCAAAATACCACATTTTGAGACGAGGCAATAGTTCTTTTCTTTTTCGGGAAGCATGTTGTACAAATTTATAGAGCCGTTGGGACGTTGGGACTATCTGCAAGCTTGTCAAATTTCCATCCATGTATATTAAGAATTCAGGGATGAAAACATGAATGGTAATCTTCATCCATTTTTTATTTTTATTTTTATTATTAATTTTTTTTTTTTATCGTTGTGTTTTCTTTGTTAGTGCATAAATCTCCTGTAGTGAACTCTTGCAAGAGGAGAAAACCTTGAATACAAAATGAATTATCCATACAAATAACCACTGGTTTTCTCTGTTAGTGCATAAAGCTTTGCCTGTGGAACTATAACCATACAGTCCAAAGATTTGAAATGATCAACGGATTGCATATAGGATCTACTGCTGAGGATTAAAGGATTCCTTCTCTGTCTTTTGATAGGGCTAACTTGGACTAATTAGTCTTCACATTTGCAGCCTCTGGTTTTCATCTATAATTCTATATATCATTCCAAAACTGAAAATTCTACCTCAATTTTGATCTTTTTTTGTGCAATCTCTTTTCGTCCAACCCAAGACCTCAAGCCACCCCTCTACTCCATCTTCTTCTCGCTCATTGTCATCCTGCCGTTGAGCACCACTGCTAACATTGCGGCAGCATTCTTTCGATGTGCTCTCCAATTGAAATCCTACAATACGGCCTAACCAACAATCACATTTCTTCATCATCTTCTTCAGTCCCCCACCCAAAAAATATGTGTGTAATCTCTCTCTCTCTCTCTCTCTCTCTCTCTCTCTCTCTCACACACACACAGAGGTTGTATTAGGAAAATCTAACTATGGGGACTTAAATTTCATGCTTCTTATTTTTTACATGGCGTAATGTTCCTTGTTTCCTACTCCATATAATTCTTAGATTTTTCATTTTGTTTTGAGTTTGCAGAGACCTTGGCAACTCAAACTCTGGTCATATGGTGCCATAGCTTGGGAAACTTGAACACCTCCATTATCATGAGTGCCACTAGATTTCCTCTGATGTTTGTGTTTGGTTGAACTTGCTATGCTATATTTACGTTTGCCTTACCCTTGTAATCTTCACTCTTGAGGGTTTGCATTTTGTGTTTGAAATTGTTTTAAAGTACTATCTTGATCAAATTTTTGGTTGTTGATTGGTATCTTTTAATATATTTTTGGTATCATTTCATATATTCCATGACTGCGGAAATTTTGCCATGTGCAGGGAGCTATATGAAGATAATATTGAAGGGGCTACGCCAGTTGAGCTTGTTAACTTAAAGAGCTTGATGGGGTTGGATTTATGGGGAAAAAAATGAAAAAGAAAAATTGCATATTTTGGAAGGCTCATTTTGTTGGTAGAGATTTTTCAGTCTAAACACTACAGTACAATTCGAACCCTTTTTTTTTCTTTGTGTGAGAGTTCTATATTCTCTTGTACATTGCTTTTTGCCAAAAATTTCTTCTTACTCTGCCTGTGAATGTAGGCCGTATACTGAACCGTGTGATTTTTGTACTCCATCTCTCTCTATTATATACTGCCTAAACTCAATCCAATTTAGGGGCTTGTTTCACTGCTAACTGTTATTACTTTCCATCTTGGGGCTTTTCTGATGGCACTGTAAAAGCAATAATTTCATATTAATATTTCATTATTTTGCATTCTTATAACATTTCCAATGTTTTCAATGTAATTACTTGCTGCTCAAGTTGATTCTCATATCAGTTTGGTAATTCTTAGTTGTATACAACTATACAAGAAGTCCTGGACGGAAATCCAAGTCGCGTTCTCGAGATTCTCAACTTCAATGACCTACCAATTGATACTTGGGGCCTTATAATAAGGGACATAATCTACGTATATAATGTGAATGTTGCCGTACCAAACAAGTGAGTAGCAGTTTAGGATAGGATCGAAACAAATATTTTGTTCATCCCAACCCTCCAACTTTGTCCAACAACAAACTCTTTTAACTATTTTTTATTGATTATTCCTTCACCCAAAAAAAAAAAATAATAATAATAATAATAAAATAAATAAAAATTTTATTGATTATGGTAGCTCCCTATTTTTAAGATTTATAACGAGGCAAATTGATGCAAGCTCCGTTCACACTCGATTTAGAATCACCCAAAGAAGTTAAAATCAAGTAGATTGGAGCGTAGACCTAAGTTTTATGGTCTAAGAATTTATAGTATATTAAACTCTAAACTTGTTGGAGAGCGGAAATGAGAACCCATAGTCAAAATTGTAATTGAGAAACCCGAACTCTCATCTAAAGTAAACTAAGGTATATTATATCATTATCCTTGATGGAACAAAGGAAAACAAGTGTTTTTATTAAGTGGTTGTGATGTATCTTACATAGTAGAACACAAGCACAAAGTTGGAAGAAGAAGAAATAATCACCAAACTTAGAATTTTTCATTCAAGGTGAATTCATTGTCTAAGTTGGTTTATAATGATGATATGAGGTCCCTTATATAGTACCAAGGGTTATGGAGTGAAAAGAAAGAAAATCAAAAAGTTCAAATTTTGAACCAAAGAACCTGCCGCAGAGGAGTGCGGCCGCATTGTTTATAGAGGTGCGGCCACAACGAAAAGCGCGCGGCTGCTGATCCAGTTTGCAGACCAAAGGCTCCTAGCCTGCAGTCGCATTGGCCCAACTAGAAGCCGCTTCTGATTTGTACCGGAAATTGCACTTTTTGGTCCCCGAGCTTGTGGTTGTCATCAAATCAATCCCACGTTTTTCTTCCCTTGTGTATTTGACCTTCTAACTTGAATTTATTGGCTAATTGGTCCATGATCCCTTTTTAAAATTAATCGAACTTCATCCCTTCTTGCCCATCCCTAGTCTGGGACTCATTATTTCATCTATTTGTAATCTATTCCCAAACTTTCGTTCATAAATCCAACTTCTGCAATTTTGTTACAAAAGGCCTCCAAACTCCCAAAATATACAATTTGGATCTCCACTTCAAAAATATCTCGAGCATTAATTTTATTGACTCCGAATTAAAATATGAATGCTTCTTGATTCTCATCACAAATGGGAGAGAACCTAGTAACCTACCTGCTAAACAAGCCATTAGCTACCCTTTTTTCTTTTCTTTTTTTTTTTTTTTTAAATACAACTGGGGGAAATTTGGGGAGGGGCATCATCAGAGACCCGAACCCGGAATCCTATGCTGAATTTTATTTTCAGTTATTTATGCATTATTATCTATTGCGAAAAATATTTGTAATTTTTTTTATTTTTTTATTTAAGTTTTACATGTCGGCAAACGTAATTGAATTTCAAACACATCTTCTGTTTGGATGTATAGTTAAGTTGTATAACTGTGAAAGAAGCTTGTAGAGGAGACGTAGGATTTGGCATTGTCATTTGTCAAGTTTGGAATCTGACTCTGGGGCTTTTGAATACTTTCAACATTTCAAGGAATACTTTCGGAAAAAGTTTGGCTTGAGTTGAGGGGAATTGTTAATTAATTAATAAACTAAAAATACTTGAGCAACAACTATCAATATCCTTGTCGACAACCTTGATATGTATAAACATGTCCCCCACGAATTTTAATTCAATACTATAATAAAAAAAAGCATCATTATTCTAATAAAAGAAGCTGCACTACTTGTTTACTCTTTCTTCTACCAAAGATCAAATTTTAGTAGCCTGTATTTACGAGCTAGGAGATGGCTTATGCTTCTCTTCTTTCTCTTTCTCACATTCTAGAGCAGACCCTTAATTGTGATGATCAGTATCTGATTCTTGATGAGAAGCAGCAAATCACCTCTCTACCAGAAAAAGGTAGATTCTTACAAGATTTTCTTGATAAATCTTCATAGCAAGGCAATGAAAGAATGGAGTATTTAGAGAGTCAAATTAGAGATGCAGCATACACAGCAGCAGATCTTATTGAATCCTGTATTAGACTTCGAGTTCTTGAAGAATCTTCAAGTCACAGGAAGAAGAGTAACGTTTCTCTGAGAAAGATCCTTTGCAACACTTTTTATTGTAAATTCCAGGAAAACAGCTCTGCAACTTTCTCCCACGAATTAGAGAAAGTAATTGGAGAATTTGATTCTGTAAAGGAACGGTTGGAAAAGATTGAGGAGACGAGTGGCATACAGGATCTGCGGCCAAGGACTTCATTTCCTGGCGGTTCGTCAAAGCTTGCTTCCAGTGGCAAGAGTGACATGGTAGGGATTGATGATGACCTGATGGAGATAAAGAATCGGCTTACTGGAGGATCGCAGAATCTTGAAACTGTTTCTATTGTTGGATGGGCGGAATTGGTAAGACGACTCTTGCCAAAAAACTTTACAATGATGAATTAGTAATGTATCATTTTTACTTTCATGCTTGGGTGACAATATCTCATAACTACGATATGCAACGAATATATCGACATCTTCTAGATTCCATGGGAAAACTCAATGAAAATGAACGTAAAATGGTAACAGAACAATTGGAAGAACTTTTGTATAAGAATCTAAAGGGTATGAGGTATCTCATTGTACTGGATGATGTTTGGGAAACCAAACTCTGGGATGATCTGAAACGACTATTTCCAAATGATAACAATGGGAGTCGAATCATGGTTACCACTAGGATAGAGAACGTAGCGAGGTACCCAAACTATGGTCCTCTTCCTCACCGCATGCGTTTCCTAGATGAGGACGAGAGTTGGAATTTAAATTGTGGGACTGTGTTCCGAGAAGAAAGTTGCCCTAGTGATTTGGAGCAGATTGGAAAGGAGATTGCCGAAAAGTGTCAAGGTCTTCCACTGGCAATTCTTGTAATTGGACGGCTCCTCTTAAAGGCTGCAAAAACACAACCTTTCTGGACAAAAGTTGGAGAAAATCTAAGTTCAGTGATCGCTTCAAATGATGGGCAGTGTTCCAAGATACTATTGTTAAGTTATAAATATTTGCCTCATCATTTGAAGGGGTGCTTCCTCTATCTGGGAATTTTCCCAAAAGATTTTAGTATTCCAGTCACCAACCTTGTCAAACTATGGATTGCGGAGGGATTAGTAAAATCAGTGGAATCTAAAAGTTTGGAAGATATGGCGGAAGAGTACTTATTGGATTTGGTGGATAGAAATCTTACTTTGGTTTCTAAGAAAAGTTCCAAAGGCAAAGTTAAAGCTTGCATGATCCACGATCTCCTACGCGATCTGTGTATCAGAGAAGCTCAAAGGGAGATGATTTTTCATGCGTCCAACAAGCATCTCCGGGGTATTCCAAAAGGCATTGAGGTGCGGGGACTAAGTATTCATTCGCATGAAAAGTTCAATTTGCATGTACGTAAACTATATGCTGCAATTCTTCCACGGTTTCTTTTCAGTCGTAGTCGTTCAGAAAATCATATGAACTGGTCACTCAGAGTTTTGGATACTGAAGATTTTTACTCGTTCAATCAAAAGTTAAAAGCAGTAAAGCTTGAGGTACTTTGCTTGCAGTTCTTTGGATGACGAGCTTCCTTCATCCATATACAAATTTCGAAATCTGCAGAGTTTAATTATAAAACAGATCATTCACCAATAATCGCCTGAGACCAGAAATATGGAAGATGCCACAGCTAAGGCACGTTCAGTTAAAGGGAGGTTTTCT
Organism: Nyctanthes arbor-tristis; assembly: GCA_963692815.1. Taxonomy (NCBI): domain Eukaryota; kingdom Viridiplantae; phylum Streptophyta; class Magnoliopsida; order Lamiales; family Oleaceae; genus Nyctanthes; species Nyctanthes arbor-tristis. The sequence continues at coordinate 10,456 of CAVNYN010206809.1, read as the reverse complement.
TCCTGATCCCTCTACACCTAGCAGCCTAATGGAGGCAGGAAATTCTTTGATCGTTCTAGAGAACCTGCAAACGCTCTCCGGGGTGCAAGGTTTCAGATGTACAAAGCAGATTCTGAGAAGAATTCCCAATCTCAAGAAATTGGGAATCATTTATGAGGGTAAACCTGTTGGTTTGAAATACTTCCGATCTCAATAATATCGTCCATCTACATAAACTCGAATAATTAAATTTCTTCTTTCATGCGTGCTCAACTTCATCGTCTTTTTTCAAGAAACTTACTTCCCCACCTTCACTCAAAAAATTAACTTTAGTCGGCTCCCATCTTCCCTGGGAAGATATGAGATCGGAAGGTTCGTTGCCCAATCTTGAAGTGCTGAAGCTCAAATATAATGCGTTTGATGGCAGCGAGTGGGAACCAAATGAAGGGAAATTTCTTCAACTGAAATTTTTGCTTCTTGGAGACATTGATCTGGAGCACTGGAGAGCTGATAGCATCCACTTCCCTAGCCTTCAGCGCCTAGTCCTTAAACCCTGCCACAATTTGGAGGAGATACCTAGTGGTATTGGAGAGATTCCAACACTTCGATCAATTGAGTTACAGGGATGTCGCGACTGTCTTATAACTTCAGCAAAGGAAATACAGGAGGAACAGCTGAGCCTGGGAAATGAAGACCTTGAAGTTCTTATTTCACAAGTTGACCTCTATTTTTAAGTTTGATGGCTTATCATGATTTCTTTTGCTTTCTGTAAATACCATAATCTCCTTGATTAAGGAGTAGTGCTCCTTTGCATCACATGCATGTGAAATTTCTTTATTGGATCCTTATAAATGGAGGTAAGGCTAATTACATCCCTTCTGATTAATTTGTAATAACTTTTTTCGTATGATATATGACATTTGTATCAAGGGTATGGACTTTCGAGCCGAGATGTGTATACCCAAAAAAATTATATATTTTAAAAAAAATAAAAAAAAAAGGAAAAACTTCTTGACTTTAAGATCAAAATTGCAAAGACTATGCTCAAATGAATCTCCATTAAACGCAATATTTGAAATTTTTAGCATTATTTCATATTTCCTTGGCTGGCAAGAAACACATAGTCAGATGATGATTCTTTATTGATTTGGAATTGGAATCCTCGCTTTTTTCTGAAATTTCCGAAAGTACTTGGCTGCCAAGAAACATAAACCACATATAATTTTTGAAATTCTTGCATTGGAATTGCTTCAAGAAATACACAACGTTGTCAACTCAGGTGTACAGTCAAACCTCCGTGACCGGATAGGGTACGCTTATAAAAGAGTAGGTTCGTCTTCTGTGTTCTATATAATTAGTAACGGAAACACATCAAGAAAGCACCCCCAAAGTAGAAGCTTGCGAAAAAGAAGATGGTATCTCTAAGGCTGCAGAAGCGATTAGCAGCTAGCATTCTCAAGTGTGGGAAGAGCAAGATTTGGCTGGATCCAAATGAGAAGAGTCATATCTCCATGGCAAATTCCAGTAATGTTACTACTACTCTTTGTACCTTCATCTCCATAAACAAACAAAATTCTAATATATCAGAAGTATTATACTCCGTCATATTGGCAAAATTAAAAGATGGCATGGATTTATAAGACCCAATTTATTGTTAAATTGGAGTTCTTAAATACACACATGAGTTCTTCAGGAATGTTGCATCTTCGGTGCTAGAATAGATATTATTTACAATTCTTGAAATGTTCATAGATCGATTAAGAGCTTGTTTGGGATGATTTTCAGAAGTCCCGAACCGCTTTTTAGAGCCAGAAAATGCTTTTAGAAGCTAGAGAAGGTATAATCAAACGAAAGTGTTGAACTAATAGCGAAGGAATTTTGCACATTAACAATGTTAGATGTGATCAGTAACCAACATGTTTATATGTATGTCTATGAGTTAGTAAACTCTGGATTCTGTTATTTTTGTTTGAAGGGATGAACACAAGGAAGCTCATAAAAGATGGATACATCTTAAGAAAAACTGTAAAACTCCGTTCACGATCCCACGCTAGACAAGCCATGGAAGCAAGGAGAAAGGGTCGGCACTCCGGATATGGGAAGAGAAAAGGAACGAGAGAAGCAAGGCTTCCGACGAAGGTGCTATGGATGAGGAGAATGCGAGTGCTCCGTCGGCTGCTGCATCGGTACCGGGAATCCAGCAAGATCGACCGGCACATGTACCATGACTTGTACATGAAGGTGAAGGGAAACGTGTTCAAGAATAAGCGCATATTGATGGAAAACATTCATAAGTTGAAGTCTAATAAAAGAAGACAAAAAACATTGCAAGATCAATTCATAACTAGAACCAAAACAGTAGTCAAACGATAGTCGAGTCATTGTAAGTAGTCCGTTCGATTTCGTTAGTCTTGTATTTCCTTGTGTTTGTGTGCTTACGTGTCAAAGTTAGTCTAAATATGTCTACTTTCGTGTATATTGAGGTATCGATAAGCAGATATATCGTACCCGGTATAATTTTTTATAATAATTACAAAATAAATGTCAAATATATAAAGTTCCTGAAATACGCAAGATTGAAATAAATTTGAATTTTACTGCTGCAGATGAATCATAAAAACATAAAGAGTTTAGAAGTTTTATCTTTTAAAAGCTTATTATTATTTCATAACTTTGAAGAATCTTAACGGTTTCCCTTCATAAGATTACCCACTAACATGCTTTCCCTGCAGAGCCGAAAAGACGCATTTTCTCGGCAACCACGGCTTTCATTGCTTCCTTCGCATATTTCATGACATCGATAAGATCTTTACGAGGGTTGGCTAACGAGTCCATATAAGCGTTACGAACCTCAGTGTTCACGTTGAATTTCGTTACGCCACGCTTTATACATTCCTATTTGTTATGCCGAAACAGAAACAGAAATTGTCAGGTCAAGGGCCCAAAAGCTCAACTCAATTTTGCGTACGAAGTTCATGGAAAAGCAGTAAGGCTTCGAGTTTGTAAGCAATAAGATTTCGAGTCTGAAAGCAGTAAGATCTTGAGTTCGAGCTAAGTTACACAGTAAATATTTACCTCGATGATATCCTTTGGCAATCCTGATGCCCCGTGAAGAACAAGCTGTACTCCTTTTCTTGAACTCAAGTCGTGCAGCTCCTGGACAAAATGCAAGCAAGATGAAGAAAAGATCAACTGAGATATATTTGGCAAGTGATAAATATAACGCTGTCTATGTTCTTTTGCATGTCCCACTAGAACAAAGAATGCAGCTAGTTCAGTTTTCCTCCTAGCCAATAAGGAAAGAAGGGCAGAAAATAATGATAGAAAAATGAATCATGGCTGAAATTTCTATTCCTCTAATCAATTAGAACAACTTTGACGAGATTCTTGAGGCCTAAATAGCTTATTTGAGATCTTCTGCAAGATTGCAATAAGTAATATTCTGATAACTTCTTAAAATCCATGTTCATAGGCTAAATATGAATCCCCGCATTTCCAAATGCAGACAAATGGTTACTGGAAACTATTTGGCACTGTTATGGGTCATATGTTAGATAGGAAAGGGATGAACTTGGGGGGGATTAAACTCCTAACCATCTAACTTGATATTCGTCGGCCAAAAACAAATCCACACGGCCTTAGTCCCATAATATGTAGGAAAGTCGCATCAGTAATATAAATACTTAACCTTGAGCAAATCAAGTCTAATATTTGGTCCACTTGGAGGATATTTTCCATGAACATTTCCAATGCAAACTGCCAAAGCATCTATGCCGGTAGTGTCAATGAATTCTTCAGCCTGAAATTGACATGCAGCACGATTATTTTGTCAACTGATCCAAAAGTATAGCCAACTCAGATAATTGTTGGAGGCAGGGAGACAGAACCTGTGTAACATCAGTCAGCTTTGCTTCATAATCTTGCACGGTCAAGTCATCTTCTGTTCCTGACAATCTTCCCAACTCAGCTTCTACCATTAATTTTTTCGAGTGTGCAAGGGCCGCAATGTGTTTTGTGTACATAATGTTTTCCTTGAAGGGAAGATGTGAACCATCCACCATGACTGAATCAAATCCCTGCCAATTATATTTACAAAAGGGTAGATCCTTTCATATAATTTGTCCAATGAGGTAGGCATAATCTAAATTTTGGTGAAGTGGAAAAGGAAAAAGTAAGTGCACACGCTGTGAGCAATCAAGATGAAACTTACGCACTCAAGAATTTGTAACAATTCTTGCTTGGAATCTCCATGGTCGAAGTGAACCGCAATGGGAACCTGCCACAAAAGTTCACCAATTTAGTAGTCAAAATTTCAACCAGAGACCACTACAAGTATCCTTGTATTATATTTACAGCCCTCAGAGTATTGGAATTTGATAATTTGATAATTGTGGAAGTGCTTCAAGAGAAATTCCTATTTCCTCATAAAATTTTTAACTCTTCTAAAATATGTGTTAAATCTTGGTGAGTTTTCAGTTTATGTTATAATCTCATCAAACACACTTACATTTAATGTTATCCATTTTTCTTCTAGAGAATTAAAACAGATGCTACCTCAGAATCTATGAAATTCCACTTACACTTGCTTGCTCAGCAGCCGAAATACAGCAGGCGACCAAAGGAATTCCTCCTTGCTTCAAGGCACTGGGATGGATCTGGGGGGAAAAACAATAGTCAAGTAACATGGTTAACCCTTTTCTTTTCAACTGAAAACTGTAAAATTTTATTGCATAGTGCAATTTCCAATTAGGCCAGGGAAGTTTACAAATGGCAAATTAGCTATATATGCAATTCTGAGATCATAATGTTATATCTGAGCATATTTTAGCTCAGGAGTTCACTAAAATATAATATTTATATAGGCATGACAGACATTGGGTAGGCAAACTACAAACTATAGAAATCTGGTATATAGATAATGAAAATCTTGAACCTGTAAGATGGCAGGACTTTGTTCTTCTTCTCCAGCAGCGATAACTGCTTCAATTCCTTCCAAATTATAGACATTGAAGGCTCCAATTGCATATCCACCTCTTTCAGCATTCTGTATGTACGAAACTATCAGTAACTTAATGATGAAAACGGAAATATTTCAAAGGTAACAAGTTCTTACAAGTAAAAGTTCCTTGGTGGAAAGCCTGCCTGGATGAATCCAGCGCTTAACTACTTCTGCCACAGCTTTACTGTCACCAACATTTCCTGTGAAATACATTTATTTTAGGGAATAACGACAATAAGCAATTTGGATTACAATAGGATTGGAAAAATTGTTCCATAACCACTTCAATTTACCAGGGAAAACAATATATGGAACTCCTGGATGTCGGCTTTCAGGACCCAGCTCCCATAAGGGCACACCAGCCAAAGCTTGTCCAAGAATTTTGGCCCGTTTGGCTTCTAGAGCTTTGGTTGCAATGTCAGATGACGTAATTCCACCCTATGACAGAAAAAATATAGTATAATTCTTAATCCATATAGTTTCTCTCTCCGTACGAAGATTATATAAAACAGTCACGTATGATACAGGATGATTAATACATATAGAAAGACTGAAGGTAATAGGTGAATACAATAACAGAAAATGAATATTAGAACAGCACGGTAAATTCAAGTTTCACAACAAATGGTAGTACTTCAGAAGAACATTGAGTACCTTTGCAAGGATGTACCAAGGTTTTGCAGTTATCCTGTGCACTATCTCCACAAGTGCAGAACTCACTTTGCTATTGATTGCTAAACTTTCAGAAGCATCTATTTTCCACACAAAAGATAACCAACAAAAGTATAAAAGATGCAATATACAATCTTTTGCTATTGAATGGAACTGGAAAGGAACAAAATATAGGGAATACGTAGAAGCAGACTGACCTTTTCCTGTGACAAGCTGTCGACTAGTCATTATAAGAGTATCTTTGCCACTTTTTAGGAACACGTCAGCCATCTCAGCTGTTTGAGCGATCACTTCCTCCCTTTCTTCTGATGACTTCATAGCAATTTCATCAACAGAAATCTATTGAAAATATATAGAGCGAAAAAGTCAAATTATGACCATATAAACAGTTATATAATTAGACCATCTTGCTGCACAATATTAATTACTGTGAGTATTTTGCATACGATGCATGTTTCACAATTGTATTGGACAGTATGATGGAAGAAATTTCTTCTTTTTCTTATTTACTATTGTTCAGTACTGTTTAATCAACCTCACCAAAAATATCATTTCAATATTGTAAGACAGAATATAATGCCTTGGGAAGAGGGCTATGCCTCTAAAAGGCATTCAGGAACTGAGGAAGATGTTAAGAATATGTAACAGGTAGAGAATAATATTATATCCCATGTACTTGATTGCTGATCACTTTACTAAGTAGTAATTTCATGATAAATACCTCAATATGTTTCAACACATGACCACATTGCAATAGTAGCTCTTCAACCTGTCAAGCATATATTACTCATAACTGATTAGGAAATTTTGGAATATTGTATGATTGAACTAACAAATTTCTGGGACAGTAACCTGCTTTGTTGTTTTTGGAACATAGGAACCCACAACTATAAGTCCACCATTCCTTTCTCTGTAAGTTCCAAGATCACTGGGTAAAATTGGAGCTTTTGAGATGATTCCAACTCGAGCAGAAACAAAACTAGCTGCAGTGCGGCATAAGAATTTCTTTCCCTTCAATTCTGACTATAAGTTAAATGTCAGCTAATAAAAATCAGATTTACAAATTTTTTTTTCTCATGAAAATGGCAGTAAGTAAAAGAACTTCTAGATTCAAAAACAATTAGTCAACCTGAATCATTCCAGCTGCAAAAACAGCCATATCCCTTTCACTCGCAGCATTAACTATACATGTAGACCCCTGATGAATTCAAAATTATGATGTAAGTTCAGAAAAATGAATTAATAAATAAAATTTGGATGCGTCTCCTGGCGTGACAATGAAGCTCTATTTTTCTACCTTCTTTAAACTGCAGAGATGTTCGCAAACAGCAGCTGGTCCACCTTTTCTTAAAAGTTGGATAGAGACAGACGCAACGCTGCTTGCAGGTATACGTCCTCTAGTTTTCTCCTCCACCCACTAAATTCTCAAACATTAAAAGTTTGTCACTTCCCTTTAAAATGTTTATGAAGTTCTATGTTTATCAAAGGGCCAGGGAAAGTACTAAACCTCTCTAAGATTTGAAGACTTATAGCCAAAAGAAGCATCTTTTGCAAACTCAGTTTCACCAGCAGGGATGAGCCTGCGGATGCCATGTTCCGTATACTGTGTTAATGCTTTGGCAACTCAAACATCAAGTATGTTTAAACAAGCTTAAAACAAATAAAGAAAGTTGTCGACTTACTTTTCTCATAAATACACATTTTATTCTTAGCCAAAGCATGGACCCAATAAAGCATGTGTGGAATAGATTAAATCATAATATTGTGGGTTGCAGTTGAAATGTGCAGATAATAAACAGGGAGTAGTTGTAGATCCCATGACATGTGTAGGTGAAAATGATATTTGACTAATCTTAAAGCTATAATTTGAGCATCCATGCACATGCTTAAACAACAAAGAATAATACCTTTCAGAGTCAGCAACATAGTGTATGTCACCAATAGTGTACCGCCCTCCTTGTAGAAAGAATGGGCAAATTATCCATGCATCCATCTCACCTATTACAGAAACAGCAGCATCTGCTTCCTAGTAACATCAAAATCCAAGCATTCAAGCATCATTACAACGAAAAGGTGTAAAGCAACTATCTTTGTCATCAACATGCTCACCTCAGGGAAATGACCACGTAAAGTTGAATCTCCCCTCAAAACCACTGTGTAGTCAGTGTTGCTCACTGTCTTTGCTGCACTAGATAAGTTTGTGCAGATCTCTGCTATTAATGCACTAGCCTATAAAAGAAGAACTCTAGTAAATAAACAGATGAAAGTTAGGTTCGGCACAAGATTCACAAGATTCCAACACTAATCATATAGATTATTGGTGCCTTATTTTTTTTTTCTCACAGCAGGAGAGGATGATTGGGGTTAGGATGTTTCTATTACTTTTGATTACTTTATCAAAGCATTCGTGGAGAATTCGCAATCCCATTTCAGATTAAGCAACAGCTGGAAATAATCAGCCAAAGTCAAAGATTGCAGCTAAAATGGATGTAATTATCCAATATTTTCTTCTAATTTCCATTTTGGTGTCATCTCTTTCGCCACCTTTGGCCTATGTAATTCACTTGTCAGGGCGAGTTCTTGGTAATGTTTCGAAGTATTCCTGGTGACCTTCGTAATACGTTTTATGGACTGAAAACCATAAGAGACGTTCCAGAATGAAAGCCAAAGATGGCTGCAAAAAATGAACCTAATGCTACTATACTTTCCACTTGTCTGGTAGATTGTTGCACTGTTTGAAAAAAAGAAGCTTTCAAATTGAAAAACTATTATAAAGCCCTTCCCAAAAAAAAAAAAAAAATGAAGAAGAAAAAAACTTCAAAATAACAAGCCAAATAAGTCTAATAAGTTGATTTCGTTTTTCATTTTGTGAGATCAGTTTACTTAGAATTCTATTCGACATCAACTTTAGTTCAAATAAAAAAAAATGTCAAACCTTTTTTTAAGGCCCAAATATATATATATATATATATATATTTGTACCACTAAAGAACATGAAAATTAGGAAAGCTTACTAATATCTGTTTAATTTTGTTTAGAATTTAGGAGTAAAAATTCAAATTCAGGACTTTTGGTGGGTAACTGCCACCTTTGCCTAAATGTCTCTGCCATTGCTTGCTCAAGTAAAATAGATTCAGTGAGCTATTACCTTTTCAGAACTTAAAGATCTGGAATTTGTTAAAATGAAAAAGCACTTTGGCCTTCGTTTGAACTGATCAACAAGTGACTCAACACTCCTGAAAAGAATATAAATAGTCGTACAAACTCAACACTCCTTAAGAGAATATAAATAATTGGACAAAAGGTGATATTCTTGTTCAAGATTTTAAATTAGCTTTCACCATCTACTTTAAAAGTCAGAAGTAGAAAATAATTGAGTGACTCACCATTCTGTCAGTACCTCAATATCATGAACAGTTTGAGTACCAGTTGGATCATCATCCAAAACAACCAAAGTTTTCAGGTTTTTCCGGCTTAGTGCAAGTATATCCTCAATGGGATCTTCTGGCCACTCACATGGAAGAGATTTCAAGACTGACTCTTTATTTATAACTGGTGTTCTCCCTTCGACTTTGACTCCGGTGAGTGTCTCGTAAACCTGTACAATAATATGAGAATTGTCAAAAATTAAGAAAAAAGGCAAAAAAAAAAAAAAAAAAAAACAATTTTTTCTATTAATTTATTATATCAATCAATATTTGAAAACACTATAAATTTGATAGCTAATTTAACACTAAACTTAGATAGATTTTAAAAATCAGGAGCCATACCTTCACTACCCCGGCATCATCTATTCGACCCCATCCAGCAGCCGAACCTACTCCATGAGACGATGCAGGTTAGATTCAGTTAGTAACTTTGAGGTGCTAGAAGGGAGATAAGGTACATCTTTGGGCTAAATTTTTATAATATAATACAGATGCAAACAAATGAATTTCAATTTAGGACAGCAAATGAATTTAAGACCAACTTTGTATCTCAAGTCTTTTAGAAGAAATTCAGAATGGGAAAAGAAGGAAAAGATTCTGTGTTTCGACAGTCCCATTTATCAACCTAGGCATCTAATATCAGAAATACTAATTATTCCAAATCATAAGGAAACTTGGGGGGAAATTGACAGATCGGAAGAGCTATCTGGAGTGACAGCAACCGTATTGATTAACCAGCCAGAGACCTGGTTTTCCCCCTTGTAACTCGGGTATGATTTACGCTACTTCATGTGCCTATACTAGGAGCTTGGCTCATATTACTAAGCATCTAAGAGAAATCAATCAATATAATCCTGTAGATATTTAACTGTCTGATCTGGACACTTTGTCCCTCCTCATTCCTTTAATCTCCTCTCCGTGTCCCAATTAAATACGAACTTCCAGAAAAAGAATTAAATTGACTGCAATTTTCCCATTTCTCGAATACTTTGGTAATGCATCTAATTTAGATGTTGTTTGATTTCCCACTATAACGAGTAATGAGTGGTGGAAATTTAGTGAGTCCCATGAGATGATGTGAATCACGTGAGTTGGCATTTTGTTTGAAGAAGTGAGTTGGAATATTATTCCGACTAAAATTAAATTAACTAGAATTACAGTAAATTAGTATGAGGAAAGATTTAATTCCCTTTTCTTTACTTAAGTCAAGTTCTAAAGTTATTTAAAGGGCTATAGATCCTCTCATTAAGTCAAGGCAGCCTATTATTACATCAACTATTTTTCAGTTTTTTCACATGTTGCTATTGATTTTTTACTACCAGCAACATAGAAATTATGATTTCCAATCAGAGCATGAGAAAATAACATGTAATTCAAT
>CAVNYN010206808.1:0-18061 GCA_963692815.1 Nyctanthes arbor-tristis | reverse complement strand
GTAAGATCTTATTTCCACTTAAAAGTATTAAATTCCAGAGTTTACACTAACAAGCAGAAAAGCGGAATAAACTCCACCAAACTATCAAACAGAGCTTCCATGTCATGAAATTTCACTTTTCAAAAATTTAATCAGTTCCTAAGGAAAGAGAAGCTGAAGCTTTACCATCTTGAGCAAGATCTATACATCTACCAAATTAGATGTTTGTTTCATTACCACATAAATAGAAAATTTGTCAGTCAGAAGCAATTACTACTTGCTAAGTGCCACATAATTAGAAAAGATAAGAGACTCAATTTAACGAACCCCTAAATACCGAAAACTTATATTCAGAATCCTGTTCAATAAACATTTGAATTTACAAACACTGAAAATGCAAACAAACAAATCAACTACTAATGATTTATCAACTATTCACTAGGCCGACATGCATCTTCAGACACTGAAGGTGAGTCTGAAACAGAATCGAGGGTCTCGTGTGAGGGTGACACTTCAACTCCTCGTAACTCTTCTATCATTCTTAACACATAGTTCATCTTTGGCCTTTGATCTGGTGAAGCCTGAGTGCAAGCCATCGCTATCTGCAACATACCTACCATTTCTTCTTCAATATCTTTGTATCGCATGAGCTCCAAATCAAACACCTCGGCAGTCCACTCCTCTCTCACTACAGACTGCACCCACCTTGGCAAATCAACGACCCCACCAGGTCCACCACTGTCCATAACGGAGGGGCATTTCCCTGTTAGTAGCTCTAGCAATAGGACTCCAAAAGAGTACACATCAGATTTTTGGCTTAATTTTCGACCTTCAAAGACTGTTTCGGGTGCATTATAGCCATTTGATCTTGGGAAGTTGGAAGGTGATGAAAAAACTGAGAGGCCAAAGTCTGATACCCGAGCATTTCCAGACTTGTCGATGAGGATGTTGGTGGATTTGAGATTACCATGCGTGAGGCGAAGGGACTTGAATGGGTTGTGAATGAAGGCTAATCCTCGAGCTGCTCCGGCTGCAATCTTTAACCTTGTTGTCCAGTCTAGCGGAGTTCTTGCAGGTCCTCTATTTCCTGTCAAGATCAAAGAAAAGAAGCTGATGATATCCTAATCTTCAGAAATTTGAAAAAAAAAAAAAAATGCATAATATGAAGACTCTGCATATTTGTGCAAGTGGAGATGGAGGGGAAGGGAACAATCAAGCAATTTGTGCCTTTAGGGCCCAGTGACATATAATTACAATAAAAAGAATATCTTATTTCAACATCCACTTTCCAGTTCAAGGCAAACTGAGGGGCCTCAAATTTGTGATGGCAGAAAATAGACTGTCCATCAAGTTCTATACAGCAGATTAACCCCATATACCACAAAAAGCAGAACATCGGAGTCTTATCAATTCATTCGAGGAAAATAAAGAAATCATAAGCACCAATAGAGCCTTCTCTAATCATCAATTATTTGACTTCTTCTAACCCTCTCTTATCAATGCTAAACAGGAATTAGGAGTGTGTCGTAGGGACAGATGAAGACATCTTTACCAGATAAAGAATACATGCTCACATACATATATCCAACTAATTAAAAAGGTCTGCTTCAAGGGAATCTTACCCTAATTTTCTTAAGCATAAGGTGATCATAGTTCTCCGGCAACGCCTAAAATTTTTGTTCCTGTAGATAAAAATAGCTAGTACCATCCAGTATCTAGGCCGATGAGAATAATGGATTCAATGTTCAGCCTAATCACTTATTATGCATCAGCTGAGAAAGTGAAATATCTTTATTATCTTTAAAACAAACCCCTGTATACATATTGAGTTACCTTTTCATGATTCACTAAAACCTTCCACCATTTATAATCTTATGGATCCAACCTTAACGACTAATACTAAAAGCGTGATTCAATGACACTAGCTCATAGAGAAAAACTCTAAAATGGAACCGTAAAACACTAGTGGAAGTGTGCAGGCTGCCCGAGCTATAGAATGGTATTCTAGAGCCCCATTGTAAAAAGAAGGCCTTTCCTTTTCTTTTTTCCGCCCACCAAGCATTCCTATCTAAATACAAAATGATGGTTAGAAATTCACTTTATAATGTAATGCAGTAGCAGAGAGAAGACACGAATCTAAACCCCGTGTGCAACATGATATTTGCAGACAAAAATGTCATCACCATTACTCAACAACCAAACAGGAAATACCAAAAACGATAATACTTCAGCATCTGAATCCGGTAATAATTGAATATTATACTGGAAATGCTTACCATGAAGAAGCCAGAACAAATTGCCATTGGGCATGTAATCATACACCAATAACTTCTCATCCCTAGCAAAATAATAGGCCTTCAAGCTAACCAAATTTGGATGCCTTAATCTTCCCAAAATCTCCATTTGCTGCTCAAACTCTTTCTTCCCGTTCACGCTCAAATCCTTTAATCTTTTCACTGCTACGACACTCCCATCATCCAAAACCGCCTTATATGCGGTCCCAAATCCCCCTTTGCCCAACATCTCGGCCGAGGCCCGCAACAAATCCTCCAGCTCAAACCTCTGTTCCCCTTCGAAAAACATCATCTTGCCCCTTTCATAAGCGGTCTGAGAGCCGTTGATTGGATGTGGATATGGGCTGGAAGAATATACAATTTTCTCGACGTTGGATCCCTCTTTTCCCGACATCTTCTTCGAATAGTTCTTCCAAAAGAAACAGTAGAGGAGTAAAGACACCACGCCGAGGACTAACACGTCACCGAGGATAATGGAAATTATTGCCACTGAACTTATCTTTGAATGCCGGTTGTTTCCTGATTTAACCAACGGAGGCTTAGTCTCCGCCGGCATTGAGCTGGGCGACGACGCAATAGCACTCTTCGGGCTCAACGGCGACGCCATTGCCCCGGTTCCCGGACGTGTCGGGTCACTCGAAACCACCTTACATTTCTCCAACGGAACCCCACACAGAACCGAGTTGCTCGAGAACGCCGATGCAGGAAACCCGGAGAGCGAAGCGGGTATCTCCCCCGCTAGTGCATTACCCGAAACATTGAATTCCCGCAACCCCCGCAAGTTCAAACCCGAAATGGAGCCCCAAAAAGCATTCTCTTCAAGCCTCAAAGTAAGCAAATGCATCAAGTGATTCAAGCTCACAGGAATATTTCCAGAAAGATTATTATTGGACAGATCAAGACGGTACAGCTTCGAAAGAGAAGTCACCGACGCCGGAAAATCACCAGAAAAATCGTTATGAGACAAAAACAGCAGTTTCAAACCTGTCAAATTCGACAGCACCGGAATATGTCCGCTCAGCTTATTCCCTTTCAAGCTAAGAACCCTCAGCTGGGTCAAAGAAGTAAGTGGCTCCAGCAGCGGCCCTTCCAGTTTAACATTTTCAAGGACCAAACGAGAAACCCTGTTGTGGGTGCAGGAAACGCCGACCCATGACTCAGTGCAGGGGTCTGAAGTTGAGTTCCATGAGGGGAGTAGAGTGTCAGATGGGTCAGCGATGGATTTGAAGAGTAGAAGAACTTCCACGTCTGGGTTTGAAGCAGCGTAAGAAGATACAGTGGAAGAGGATAAGGACGACATGGAGCGTACAGTACAATGACATCGGTTCTTTCGCCATTGTTGCACCTTTAACGGGTAGGTTCTGCAGAGAGCTGTTACAGAGGGGGAGAGTATGGCGAGTTAGTGAAGAGAGCGTTGGTTTCTGGGGGTGTATTAATGGAAAAATAATGCAGCTGTTGGTATTCTTTGTGAGAGGAGCCCTTTCTTCAGTCCGGCTATGGAAACAAGGCTTGATTCTTTACAGAGTTCGGTCTTTAATTACAGTTTGACAGCTCACTGGAGAGACACCACATAGTAGTATCTTATTGAAAATTAGGCTCCGTAAAGAAGTCGACTCTGATTACTTAGAAATTCCATCCTTTCTTGGATTGTTCCACTATTTACGTGGTCCAACATTTTATGATATATAGTTGGAGTAAGATTAAGATACGAGGAACAAATAGTTAAAGGAAAGAAAGCCAAGAGGAAAAAATTAAAGGGAAAAACTCTATTTTCAAATAATGCGTATAAGAAAAAACTATGGGGGAAGTAACACGTGACATTATTTAATTAGTTAAAAAATGTTTGTAGGACAAAGCCAAGATGGGGGAGCTAAATGAGGGGCTAAATTATCTTTTTCCCTCCTCAAAATAGGATTTTGCCCCCAAAATTTCATACACTATTTGAGTTTGTGGTCCCCCTATCCCACATTAATTGTGCTCTTAGAATGAGTAATTTTATTTCGACAAAGAAAAGAGCTAAAAATTCTGATAAGAATGACATGTGATACATGTGATTATCATTAATTAAAATTAATATAATGTGTTGAAAGGTAGAATTCTAACAATTTTGTCTAAATTTTTATATATGTTTTGTTCAAGTAGCATAACTCATGTTGTAATTACAGTTCAGCTAAGGAGCTTTAAAAAAAATTGTGCATTAAAAAAAATTATTATACAATTAATTATTCAAATTGTGTACATGATGATAACTTATTAATTTTTACATAAATATATTAAGATGTAAGATTTAGGGAAGTGCTATTTGTAGTATACACCCTCTTCAATTTATATGTCCAAAAATTTGATTTCAAGTAAGATACAACAAGAATATTTGAGAAATACAAAATTTCATACTCTATGTAGAAAATTCGCACACCCTCCTCCTATATTTAAATGTTCTAACCACATTTTTCTTTGACATAATAACTTTTGAAGGAGTGTGAAGATTCGTTAGGGATGAGTGCTATTTGTACATATAAGGTATACAAAATTTATACATATATCCCAAGAGTTGAGGCTAGCGACATTTAAGTGAATATAAAGGGCTGTACAAGTGTTAGTACATATATATTTATTATTATTTTTTTAGCTGTTGATATAACTATACAATGAAACATGTTTGAAATTGTTCCATAAAGCGTTAAATCCGGGCTAAAGAAATCACATGTAGTTTTATGTGATTTCTTGTGTTTTTATAACTAAGTGATCTCTATAAGAAAGTCTGATTGTTTCTATAGAAAAATCCATAGTCTTTTTGGAATGCAAAGTTATCACTGGGCACATTGTGCGTTTGGAAATCCAGAGCCTTTTTTAGATTACTAGTACTAAAAAACAAGCGTTGGTTTGACTTTCAATCTCTAAACTTTTCTATGATCTTGTAATGAATTAACTGGTGAATGGAAAATTATTAAAATTTAAGAGTGAGATTAATGTCAGGAGAAAAAAATCAAGGGGAAAAAACCTATTTCCAAATACTGTATAGGTAGAAAAGGGGAGAATATGAATTGGACACGTGACGGTATTTTATTAGATTAGAATGTGAGTGGGACAGATTGAATGAAGGGGAAAAAAACCAAATGAGGTGCTAAACCCCTCAAAATAACATTTTCCATCCCCCAAACCAGTACATCATTTGAGTTTTGGACGGAGAACCTAAATTTAGGTCTCCAACATTAATCATTCTCTAAGGAGAACATGTACAGGTGATCATACTCTATTTTAAGAGTTAAAAGTAACACATGATAAATTAGAGTAGGGTCTATTAGTCTTTTTAACATTGCACAAATGATTCTTCTTGAAATTATATACATTATTAGTTTTTCTTGGTAAAAATTTTCATAACTAGCCCCGAGTCTGTTTCTCCAATTAACTGTTTCACGGCATAACATGTGGCATGCATAATGTATTATTACTATTGTTAGAGAGATTCATATCAGTTCATTTGAGAACCGTTGGGGGACATGGGATGCGACCGAAAGAGACTGTAAAGACAAACATGAATTTGTTTGGTCATTCTGCAACTGCAAAATTACTTATTATTATGACCTGTGGCGTTGCATGCTGTCATAACAAGACAAACATAACATTTGTCACTCAACTTTTGATTATTATTATTATTATTATTTATTTTTTTTTTAAATTTTTAAAGTAGGACATGCCACTTAACTCGTAGCAAAATTTCGTTAAGACTCTAAATAACGATCGATGCACCCAACACTTTTCGTTAATAAGATTACTGTTCGGATGGATTTAAACACGTTTTCCATGGCATTGACCCGTACTTTCCCATCTATCTTTTCCAGTTTTACCCACGAAAAGTGTTGAGGTCAAATTCAAGAAACCACGAGTAACGGACATAAAAGCTTTTCAAAGAAAAGAAGGAATAGTTGAGAGTGCCATATATATATATATATAGGGGTTAAAAATAAAAATTCATAAACTTTTGAGATGGAAACAGCACTGTCTGCAGCAGCGGGAATAAATAAAGCACCACTCTTTTGGGATTTTCAATGTCTTAAAACCTCACTCTCTCATTCTCAGTCTTATCTTTTTCTTCCGTTTTGTGAACATATTAGTTGCATGTTTCCTGCTGCAGATTCACAATTCATAAATATATATAGTGTTAGTAATAACAGAAATTGTTAATTAATTCATAATTAATATAAATGTGTTTACCACTAATAGATACTAATATCGTGCAGTAGTGCTGCTACAACACCATTCCAAGTCATGTTATAACATTCCCCAGTATCAATATATCTTAAATGTGAATACTCAAGATTTTACTTTTGAAGAAATTTATCAATTAATAATATGTATTATGTCATATAGATTGATGTTGAGTATTAATTAGTGGTGTTATATGATATTACTTGTCAAAATAATGTCGCCGAATTATATTATTACAAGAAAAGTAAACCAACTACCATGCTAAACAATGGGGCTAGGGTTTTCCTTTAGGAGGGGAGGGGGCTTAGGTCGTCCTCCCTCAAAATTAGTTGGAAGGGTTGGGTTTGAAGGTTGGAGATACGTTTGGTGTCAACATGTTTCTCTTCTTATATACTGTAATATTAGTGGTTATATTGAGTTATCTGGGATATGAGTATTATTTTATTATTATTCATATGTATTTTGCAATTACATCATCTATCTCATTGTTGATATATTCAAAAGCATTATGAACATACTCTCGTTCAAATAGAAAGGAACGAAGTGTGTTTTTGCCTTGAAATCAAAACTCTACTGCTAGTAAGTTGGCCGATTGATAACAACCACAAGAACTAGTTGCTTCTTGAATTTGAAAAAATGAAAGGTTGAAGGATAGAAAAGAGTACAAGAAAGATTAGATAAAAAAGGAAGTGATGCAGTGAGGGAACCGTGACTTTTTATTAATAGGGAATTTGAATGTGTTGCAATCATTTGGTCCAAGGACAAAAGAGAAAGTTAAGAGCTGTTTTATTGAATATATTATTATGATTCTTTAATTAATCCAACGCTTAAAGTTGACATTATTATAAATAAATAAAAATATATATTATTATAGCATTATTATTTTCCCAGTGCCCAATGGGGGCGGGGAGGGGAGCAACTTCCATAATATAATTTGAATTTTGTAAAGGGAACTGAGACAAAAATGAAAAATATGAGAAAGGGTTGGATTATCGGATGCCTTATTTTACAAAGAGCGCCCACTTTAAAGTTAGGGCAGGAGAGGAGCGGTGTTGGACCTAATCTAATTTAAAATAAAAATAATCAGCATTAATTATCATTAGTAGTCGAACTATCATTTTGAATGTTAATCACTAAAGTTGCGTTTTCTCTGTGTTTCAGTTTTCTGTTTTTATTTAAAAATATATTTTGAGTTTTTTATTTTGAAGTTCCTGTTTTGAGAAAATTAAAAACATTTTTCCATCTTAGAAAACAATTTTTTTTTTTAAAAAAAAGAACCTGTTTGATTTGAATTTTTTTGAAAAATGATAAATTATACAATAAAAATTGCAAGTAAGTTTTAAACTTTTCAAATTGATTAATTTGGTCACCATCTTCAATCACCCACCCACATCTCCGCTGACCCTACCTTCTCGGCCACCAGATGGCGGTTTCAAAACCTACTATCTAGTGATTTTCTTTGCTGATAATCGAGCCTAGTGTTATTGTTAGCGCCAACTGTTTTATGACAGTGCGAGGTGGTATTGCCGTCGGTGAATGGTGATGCTTAGGATTAAAATGAATATAAAAATAAAAGTTGGGATTTAAATATAACTAATGTAAAGTGTAAAATCTAAAAACGCATTTCCCACGTTTTTAACTGTTAACGCAGAAAACATCAAAAACAAGAAAAAGTTGTTTTTAATTTTCTTTACAATTTTTGAAATTGTTTTCAGAATTGCATTTTTGAAAATATAAAAGAGAACGCATTTTCACTATAGAAAACAGTTTAAAAAGAGCAAAGTGAAGGCAATCTAACCTTTTTACGTCTCGACTCTAGACATTGTATCATGATTTGATCAAATACTAGATGTCTCGTGCTACTACGACATTATCTCACCCTTATGGATTGTGTGATTTGAGAAGAAATAATAAGAAGGTAAATTTACCCAATTTTGTAAAAGAAATTTATAAAAACCTCCCTACAAATAACAAACTCATTCATTTTCAGTTATAACTCTTGTTTTGCCTGAGGTTAGAGATGACCTATTACAAAGTTTGCAACACTAAGGACGAGTCAGGCCTAGCCTTGGACAACCTCGTGCCTGCATGTCTAGCTACTTAGCATTTTGTCGAAATGAGGTGAGAGGATTCTTTTAAATTACAACCCTAATTACCAAGATTGATGACAAAGATGATCTATTACAAGACTATCATGTCGAAGATGAGCCGTGTCCGGCCTTGGATTGTCCTTTCCTTGGATCTAATTAACTTTAGGTTTTTTTCCCCTAAACTAACTTTTTCCCCTCCACTTTCATATATAATTTGATTTTGTAAGGTGGAAAAATCTAAATTTGGGTTTTTTCACCCCACATTAATCATGCTCTAAGAGCAAGATTAATGTAAATTGTTGGGGCAAAAAACTTAAAGTGAAAAACCTAAAGTGTAAATTGAAGGGGGAAAAAACCTATTTGAAAAAAATCAAAGGGCAAGATCAATTTTACAAGGGTGAAAAAACCTAAAATTGGTGCTAAATTTGGCCCTTTGTTTACCCCCCCTCCCAAAGTGTTAAAAACTATCTCTTTTTACCTATACATTATTTGAGTCAAGGGGGGAACTCAAAAATAGGATTATTGCCCTTTACATTATTTACATGTATGTAAATAAAGAGAGAAAAAACCTAAATTTAAGTTTTTTCCCCTACATTAATCATGCTCTAAAAGAGGCGAAAGAAGCCATCCCTTTGATCCAAAACAATTGGCCGCCCCATGTGAAAATTAAATGGAGCCTCTTCTTAAAAAAAAATTTAAAATAAATATGATTTTAATGGTTTTTAGCCATGAATATTTAACTTTTATATTGAAAGCACGAGCAAAATAGGTAAACTTTTTACTAATATTTAAAGAAATTTTCATTTCAATTGGTTTTAATATTTGACTATTTGTAAGACATTCAGTTATATTTTATCATTTATCAAACATACATACACTAATAAAATACTAATAGAGCTCTTTTCTTATAAAATTAAATTACAAATATAGTATTTATTATTTGAGATACAATAAAACTTACAAGAATTGTAATTATTATTAAACACAAAAAAAATGAAAAATTAAATTGACCCTTAAAAAAATAAAATCAAATTTATGTGTATAGGGATCTAAACCTTTAACCTATAGCTAAAGACTGAGAGTTAAATGTATAACTTCACCATTAGGCTACAGACAAGCTTACACTAAATTTGTATAAATATTATTTTTATTTTATATTTTGAATACATATTTCAAAAAACTTGACTGTAGATTTTTTGACGCTTTACAGTTGACGGCCTCCGGCTTTGGTCAAGCTCGACTTCTTTTGGTAAGTCAAACTCGACCATAAAGGCGTAGGCCAGTGGAGTACGGGACCTCTCCATATCCAGTGGCGTAGACCGAGTGGGTCTCACTTGACCTGGACCCACCTCTATTGGCTCAATTTTTTTTTTCAAACCCCTGCGAGACACTTAAAAAAATAAATAAATAAATCCTACATACAAAACAAAATTTTACATTTCCAATACACCCTTATGCTAACCGCTACCTACGCCCCTCTCTCAAAGATGGATTTTGGGAGACGGGTGTGATTTCTACTGCACATTGAAATGAAAAGTATGACAACATGTTTAAAAGATGCACTTGTGGTGAATATGAAAGGTGATAGCAACCATTAGGAACACATTAAACTCAACTTGGCCTATAATGGCAACAATTTTATCATCTTTTTTGTGTATATCCATTGCATCTACTTTTATAAGATCACTCAACGTCCATCATTATGAAAATGTAATTAATTTTTTTAAAGGCAAAATGTAATTAATTTTAATACCAAAAGTCTAAGTTCTTTTCTTTTTTTAGTTGAATCAAATTTGGTAACGCAATAAAATTGTTATGTATGAATCAAATTTCTTAACACAACATGATTAGTTTTCACGTAAAGCAGTCAATACATAACTTAATTAGTCATTATCTATGTTGTGTCATAAGTCGTAGTCAAACCCAATTTACTCCATGTATATGATGTTATCCCATGTACGATAACATGACAGTTGATATATCAGATAACATGAGAATTATAATAATTTTTGAAACAAAACGTGATTGCTTTTAGTGGAAAGTGATCCGCAAATTTAATTAGCTACTAACTCAAACTCAATTTATCACTGACCATAAAAAACGCCTTTCTTCTTTACTGATAAAAAATGAAGAAATGACCATCTAGTCGTCGTCAATGTCGAAATATTCAAAATTCGGAAATTATCACCTGTCCGTGTGGCAACTGACTTCGGACTAGAACGGTAAATTTTCGAACAAAGTCCCCTCCTCCCACATGCGCTGCCCCTTTCGGCGAACCCAAAAAAGGAAACGTCTTTTCTCTTACACGCAGTTTTTTCAGATTCCAGCTCCCTTCAAAGACGGCATAGTCGGGTCACAAACAGCACCGTCTCGTCTCAATTGTGCGTCAACCTGACCCCTGTTCCTAAGGTGCATAAGAAAAACCTGTATATATATGGGTACGATGATTTAACAGAAGGAGGGAATAGAGGAATTCGATCCAGAATTGCTCAAAGAGAGAAGTATTGCTAGTTGTTTTTTTCTATATGAGTTTATTATTATTCAATTCTTAAACGAAAATTTGTTGGGTTAAATTTCGATTCTTCTCTTTATAATTGAGATAAAGTCTTTTTTTTCCCATAAATAAGTAAATGGGCGCCGCTGCTGGCGACCGTCGGAGCGCCAAAGAGGTTATTTACGATGCTAGTGCCGGTGCTGCTGCTGGTAGGTTGAGTTCACTGGTTTTTGCACAAAATTTCTCCCTCCCATGTGTTTAATTTTCAATTTTGTTATCTCGGGTTGTGCATTTGACTGCTTTTTCCGATCTTATTGTGAATTTTTTGATTTTTGTTTAGGTGCAATAGCTGCAACTTTTGTCTGTCCATTGGATGTAATAAAGACGAGACTTCAAGTCCATGGCCTGCCTGAAATGTATGCTTCTGGTTCCGGAGGTGTGTCAATTCTCCCTATTCTTGGCAAAAACGAGAAGATGAAAGCTTTTCTGTGCTTGATTCAACTATAACGACTGGATTTCCTTGATAAATTATGCATTCATGTAAATAATCAGTACTGAGTTGTTTGCATTTTAATAGTTAAGATATTTTTTGTTTGGGTTTTGATAGATTTCAAATGGCTCGATTTGTATATTCTTGCATTTGGAATTCATTAGACTTTTAACGAGGTTAGATATTGAGAACCGACATGAAATTTTTGAGGAGCAACCTGTGAAAAGCAATGGCTTCTACATTTTAGGAGCTTTCAATAATGTCTACTTGGGTTATGGCAAAGAAGTCAAGAATATAGAGACGGACGCGATTTCCAATTAGTGGTTCCAAAGGGATGATAATGCGAGTGAGAGAGAATTTTTTTTTTTTTTTTTAAATTCATGTCCGAGTCTCAAGAATATGATTTAAGTGTTATTTGTTAAGGTAGAGTGTCAAGGACAGTAGCTTTTCTCTCCAATATATCCATTTCTCTTTCCCTTTCAAATGTTGTTAAAGGCTTGATATTCCTTCTTAAACTTTAAACTTGTCTAGTGGAGTAGCCTACATCTTTATATGTTTGGCTAATGTTTCTATAACATGCATATGATAGATGGTGGCTCATTTGAGAACGCGAAATCATGAGATCTGATTACTTGTATGATTTTTTGATGAGCCCAATTGCTCTTCATCTTGTAGGGTTTCCATACAATCTAAGACTTGGGTCCCATCTTGAAGGGTCAGCTTTGTTAAAAGTAGCTAAATTTTTATTTGTTACTTAATATCCCATTTCTATTTGATCCTGGGATTTCTTCCTTCAGAAGATTGAGGACCCAAATTTAGTTCAATGAAAAGAAAAAGATTCATATAAAACAAAGAAAAAAAGTATTCACTTCTCTGTCAACTATTCCCAAAACTTCTATGTTCAGTTCATTCTTACTGGTAATCTATTCTGAAGGAAACATATGCCGGATAAATTTTTTGACAGTTAATTTTATCATTATTTAACCTAGTTATCATCATATTTCAACAGATAGAAGAGTGACTAAAGTTATCATTTCATTGAGCATATCTACTGCATTCATGGCTGCACAAAAAGACTATAACTGGACTACAAATGACATGGCATTATAGCTTTCTGATTCTATCTCCGTGTTGACCAAATCAATCACTTACAATTAGCTCCTTGAGATAAATCTTTACAGTAATTCTTTATCCTTAATCTTAAATTTAACGTCCTTCGTATGCTTTCCCAGTCCATTTATATCTAGAACTACCATATGACAAAATTATGAGGCATGTGGAAATCAAGCCGCTGTCCAGTTCTATCAGTCATTATAAGTTTTAGGATGAATATATTTGTTTTTACACCACTAGGTCGGTGTAACTGTGATAATTTGACACTTTCATACTGAATAGAAATGATTATCGTTTGTGCCTTGGCTTTCTGTTTTAACAGATTATCTTAATGGATGGGCTAATACTGTAGTTATTTGTTTGGAATTTAATTCATTTTGACTAGCGTAAAAAGCCCATTGGAGGCCTGTGTCATGTGATCTTTCATGCATGTATAGTACTATCAAGGAGTATTTTATAATTGAGCACAAAGTAGTGAAAATGCAGAATGTGGTTCTTGATTTTTAGATTGTCATAGAATTGCACAGCCTCCCTAATTGCGAAAGTGCAAATAGCTTTACTGTGATGGAAATAATTCAATATGGGCCAATGAATCTGAAAAGTTAGCTTTTTGTTTGGTTAAGTTGACCATGTTCATAGTTCATTCATTCTGCTCAAAGATATTGATTGTACACTACTTCATGCTATTTGTTTTATTTATGACATGCAGGAAGTGTTATTTTGACTAGTCTACGGAACATTGTAAGAAACGAAGGAGTGAAGGGACTGTACCGTGGTCTTTCACCAACATTGGCAGCATTACTTCCAAATTGGGCTGTGAGTATTAATATATTATCTTATCAAGTAGTAAAGTTTTTACAAATTTAGATATAACGGAATGGATTTAATTGATCCTTTTAGGGGTATTTCATTTCATGCATCTAGAAGTTCAACAATGTTTCTTTCCGCTTGAGCGAATAAAATTTTCTCATGTCTTTCTCTGTGTATCTCCACAACTGAGAAACTTTTTGTTTGTAGGTTTACTTCACTGTTTATGGACATCTCAAAGAGCTACTGCATTCACCTGGTTTGTTTTCTACCTTTTTTTTTTTTTTTCTTTGGCAATCTTTATTAAGATTTTCATATTGAGTTATCATAGGGCCTTTTAGCTTATTTTTGGATATTATAGTTGTGGAAATAATTTGAATCTGTACCTTATCTATTTTGGGAACTTTTCTCATGTTACATTTTTTGAGCATACAGAGGATGGAAATAGTCAGCTTACGTTGGGTTCAAATATGGTAGCTGCTGCAGGAGCTGGGGCTGCAACGTCCATTGCAACAAATCCTTTGTGGGTTGTTAAGACACGACTTCAAGTAGGTTGGGATGTTCTTATATCCTAAATCCTTTCTCTTCAGCTGATCTTAAAAAATCATTTCATTTACTGTCTGGTTAATTGTTGAATGATGTCATTGACTAATATTACCATTCCGAATATTTTTGCTTAATTTTTCTAGAGATGTATAATTTGACATTTTAAGGATCCTTGCATTGTGAGTTGACTTGGATTTTCTTTATCACTATTACTCTGCTATAGAGTGAGTATACAGTTTTTTCTATTGACTAGGTTTTTCTTGTCTCTGGATTTTAATGGCCTTTTTTTTTTTCCGTGAAATTCATTTAAAATTTCATCTCCTGGATTAGACACAGGGAATGAGGCAGGGTGTGATCCCTTACAACAACATATTTTCTGCTTTGAGACGCATTGCACAAGAGGAAGGAATCCGAGGATGGTACAGGTCAGTGCTTTAACGATCATTTTTCAAAATTTAAAATTGAGAACGCCATGACTGTTGTCCGCGTGGTGTGACAGATAGCAATCTATTGTTGCACCCTGGTACAATATATATAGGTTTTCAAAATGAGTATGAATGGGTGAAATTGAATAGTAACTATGCCAGTGTCTTTTTCCCCCCTCGTAGAACTAAACTTGGTGTATGGTGCTTTGATCATTGGTATATTTCTCTTATAATCAATATATTTCATTTTGATATATTTTATTTTATGTGGCTTACAGTGGCCTGCTGCCTTCTCTGGCTGGGGTTACCCACGTTGCAATTCAGTTCCCAGCATATGAAAAGATAAAATTTTACTTAGCGAATCGGAGTAAGATCTTGTCGTTTTCCTTGCTTTGCTTATTGCTTCCTTTTCTATGGTTCTAGTTAGTGGAGTTAATTTTTTTTGCCTACGACCTTTTTACCCGGATCATTTGAATTTCAATTTGTCAGAAAACAAGAGCATCTGTGAGCTAAGCCCTGGGGAAGTTGCAATTGCCTCTTCATTTTCGAAAGTGGTTGCTTCTGTTTCAACGTATCCTCATGAGGTAAATTCTTTGTTGCTTGACACGTCATGGTCGAGTAACCATAGATAACATCACTGGAGAGTCCGCTACTTCTGCTTTTGAACTTATTGTAATGTCTGAATTATGTGTCCACCAGGTGGTGCGGTCAAGGTTGCAAGAGCAAGGACAAATGAGAAATTCTGGGTTACAATATGATGGTGTTCTTGATTGTATTAGGAAGGTCTTTAAGAAGGAAGGTCTTCGAGGATTTTATCGTGGTTGTGCCACTAATCTTTTGAGAACGACGCCATCTGCTGTTATAACGTTTACAAGCTATGAGATGATACATAGATTTTTGCTTCGCGTTTCACCTCCGAACGAGAAGCAGTCAGATCCACAGCCAAAACCCGAAGGCCAAATCAAGAACCACAAGGATACTGAAATTCCTGGAGAGCGACGGAAATTCAGATCGCTCTCAAAACCCGTCTAACAGCGGGAGTCATTCTGTTCCTTGGAGAAATATAGTATAAGCTAACAGCTACAGATTGAATAGATTAGTTACTCTTTTAGCTGAATCTTTTTCATTAAATTCAATAAAGGTAGTTGCAAAATTTTGTTCATGTTGTGATTGTTTTCATGTGTTGAAAATTTGTTCTTTTATAATTTTCGAGTTCCTCAATTGTCCAATGGATTAGAAGATCCTTTATTTGACCATCTTTTGATGTATGTTCTGTTCCAATCAATGATAAAAAGCAACTGTTACCAATGATATTTCTTTTACCAAATATAGGAGAAACATAAACCGTGTCAGTAACTGCTACAGATGTGGATAAACTAAGGAATTTAGTACAATAATAATGTAAGAAAATACTGCTGTGTTAGGGATTACAGAGAGATTTTCATATTCATTCTTTTTGTTATTCATACATCATTGAGTTATGAAGGGATTATGAGTTTCGTCCTTGTGCACTATTCTTAGCCACGTCACGCTATCTGCAAACTCCCTGTTGAATGATGATTGTAACAGAATCAAATAGTTGGATTAAGAGTTTCTAATACGATGATTGCACTCTTTTATGTTCCGTTACCATCCAATAAGTAAAAAAGATTATCTTATTAAATGACTCGTTCACATCCAACAAGGTGAGGCCATCTCGAAGTATGAGACAGCAAAAAGAAAGAATCTCGAATCAGACTTCAAGATGGCTTCACCTCATTGTACGATGATTGGCCTAAGTTAGATAAACTTACTTCCATGGAACATCTCCAACAGTCCTCCACTGATCATCTTTATCCTTGTAAACCAAGGAGAACTCAGACTCAGCTTGGAACAGTCTCAGTCCAGTAATGGATTGATTCCCTGATGAAACATTTCAAATTCCTCATTCAATTTGAACAACTTAAATCTGGAGTTCCTGGGATTTTCAAACATACCAAACATGTCTTCTAGTCGAAGTGCAAGACTTAGATAATCCATATGATCAAGAACGCAAATCTTCCTGCCAACTATTACCCCATCCATATTCACTTTTATATAAGCCCAACGCTCCTTACTTTGAATTCCTTCTGCTTCATCATCACAATTTTCCTTGATTTTTCTTGGAGACACATCAATATTGCTTCTTATTTGGGGATGTAACTGCTGCCAATCTACTAGGACTTCAAAATTTTCTACAGTAAACATCAAAAGAAACTTGATTACCATCCAAATAAACAAGATCAACCATTTGGGCTAAGCTTCATAAATTATTGAAATTTCAGATGATCAATGATATGATGGCAAAGAGATCGTACCATGAGCAGATGGATAACAAGCCTCTGGCTGCAAAGCTTTAAGACTTAGCCCCAGGTCAATAATGTTGGCTTCCTCTTTGCTCTGATAATAAACCGAGGAAATCGCAGCATGGTTGAGAAGGTAGCCTGATGCATTTGAGTCCATGGATACAGCAGAGGGAAGTAATATCAGCAGATTTCTACAGGACACTTCACAAACACTTGATGGATAAATCTATGTCAAGTCCATTTAAATCATTCTGTGACTAAGTAATGAATCTAGCACCAAAGACAGAAATAGGAGTGGGGCATGGAGAAGACAAGTAATCCTTAATCCCATTATCAATCATTAAGTAGCAGTTTGGATTTCTGCCATTAAATACTCAAAGAAGTAGCAAAAGAACACGCAGACAATGGATGGGCCGTAGAGATACTGTAAAAGTAGGCTTGGATTTTGCATCCCTCTTCAGCTACAGAGATCCTTCTATTCAGGTGCATTTCTGACAGTCATCAGATGAACGATGTATCAAGATTTTACGGTTGTTATGAAATTGTGCCAAACCGATGCGGTCCTCTTTACCTGATGGCCTGAAGTTATTATAGGACAAAAAGACAAGGCATGGGCTGAAGTTATACTTGAAAAGTAGGCTTTGCGTTTTGTATGCCAACAATGCTACAGAGAGATCCTTCTATTAAGCTGCATTTCTGACAGCAATGAGGAAGCAGCAGAACATGCTATAGTATGATTTGAGTTGAACTGCTTGGACTAGCATAGCCTCGTTGGCAAAATTCACAAGAAAGTTTAATTGAGGAAGCAGCAGAATATGCTTTAGTATGAAATTCAGTACACAGATGAAGAACTGACAAGTGGATACAGGAGGCTTAATTTACTGTTTAATTGGGGCCATATGCACGCATGTCTTGTTTGATGTTTCCATTGGAGAACTGGAAATTTTTCCAAAATTCAAAGCAAGGTCATTTTCTTCTCTCTCAAATGACATGGTTAATACGTTAGATCATATGAATTACAAATAGATAACATGTTTCCCCTTTTTAATCACATTCAATTAGATTAGTCAAATGACATCGTTTAATCCTAGACGTATTTCTTGTCTTCAGGGACATCAGTTGGGTGGAGAAACACTGGGTAGGAAGGTCGAATGGTTTACTTCCTACCTTATTTCTCCCAACTGGGTGGGGGAGAAATTGGAGGAAGCATACACTTTAAAAGGAAAATAAATAGACTCTATATCTATCCCTTTGATAAAAGGCGGACCAACTGGGTGGGGACACCGAAAA
>CAVNYN010206805.1:0-14933 GCA_963692815.1 Nyctanthes arbor-tristis | reverse complement strand
ATATATATATATATATATTAACCATAGAGAGAGGATATTTGATAGTAGAGGGGAAATATGCTTATTTTTATTGGTTTGCGGTCACACAATAATGTACCCGCGTTAACTAATAGGAGATGTGTTCCATTTTTTTGAATGAATTATTGTATGACCTAACTATTTGTCCATAAGTGAATAATTTTGAATAAAGTAAAAATGGAAAATGGAAATTTGTTAACTACTTCTAGATCTATTGAAAAATGCGGGTTGCTTATCTAAATATTTTTTCTTGTCCTTCTTCAAGAATCAAGGGTCAACTTTTTATCAGAAAATCCTCTCAAAAAAAAAAAAAAAAAACTTTTTATTAGAAAAAAAGGGTCAACTCTGGATTTTGCTTCATTTTCCTTTTTTTTTTTTTAATAATGCTACTTATCACAACTTGTGATGATTACAAGGTTTATGTGTCATTTTATTTGAAAGTCTACTTAAATACATTACATGTTCCCACATTTTATTTGACTTATACCATTTAATGTCACTGCACTGGTCCGGCTATGGAGAGCTTATATCTCCCCTTACAGAGTGAAAACTGCCACGTGGCTGCATGTGATTCCACTCCAATCCCCCAACCCTCAATCACATGCAGCCATATAATAATTTCCACTCAGTAAGGGCAGAACTAAGCTCTTTTTAGAAAATTTCATCATTGCACTGCCGCTGGTGATAAATATCATTATTCTTTCTTCTTTTTTTCATGTGAAAGATGAATGATACAACGATGCTTGATCTTTTGATTTTATGGGGGAATAATGACAGAAATGATCTGGAGATACTCAGGGTATCTAGTGCATTCACATATGCTAGTTTTATTCACATAGACATTACCCTATACGTGAGTCCATGTTTTTATTTCCTTTAGATGGCTTGGCATAAGAAGAACTACTTATGGAGGTGTGTGTTCTATCTATTCGTTTGACTGTGAGGGCTTGTTCAATTGATTGGTTTAACCATTACTAGTGCGATTAATGAAGATTTAACATGTGATTACGCCATTATTTGATGAGATATAAGTCTCAACAAAAATTTTTAAATCCACCTAAAGAAATGAAAAAAAAAAGAAAAAAAAAACTACCACATATATTACCAAACAATGATTATGAATTGAAATTCTAACTTAAAACCCCAATTGAATAATTGACTTTAATAATTGAAATAGCCAAAAATACATTATTCCAATTATGAGTAAATATATAAAAGTGAAAGTAAATAACCAAGACAAATTTCCCCACATATCCCCAACCCCAATCCATTCTTGAAGGGAGTGTCCCTTGGTCTTGAAGGTCCCCAGTGAGCGCATATTGGAAGAGAGGAAAGAATATATAAAAGAAAATTGGTATGATTGAAACTTCCTTTGGCTTTTGCGCCTTTTCCTTGGCAGTGGAAAACAGCAATCATTCACACAACCATTTCTTCTTCATGCTCATGTCTCCTTTAATCATTCTTCTCATTATCAAATTCCCTTAACAGAAATTCTTGATTGACCTCACACCAAATCCTGTCTTGCAGTTTTTGAATTATTAAAAGAAGATGTATTTTCGTTTTTTTGAATTATACACGCTTTTTAAAATCAAGGATTTAATGTTATTTTTTTAAATATAAGGGGATATGAGAGAGGAGGATGTGTGTAATTTAAATATGAGTCTTCTGATAAAGAATTTGAGTATTTAACTACTGTAATATAATTCTAATCACGGGTCTGCGTCAAACTTGGATCTGTGATGATTTGAATTTATATTAAGAACTTCATTTCTAAAACTAAAGATGATAAAAGGGTCAAATGTCCATTTTGAGTTGAATCCTAGTTGAAATATAAATAATTGTATTTAGAATTTATAAATGTCTTTTTTGTCTTTTGTGGGTGGGGTTGGGGTGGGGTGGGGGATGGTTCTCTTGCTTTAAAGAATGCTCCTGATAAAATATTGATATATGTCAAAGGCCAACTAATTCTTGACAAATTTTCTTCTAAAATTAAACCAATAGACAAGTTCGTTGACGAATTAGTAAGTTGAATTTTGATTCTAATTAGCATCGATCTATGAGCTATAACTGGTCTAGTTTGTTCATTTTTCTGTTAGAATTCAACTTTTAATGAACATACACTCATAAGGTGTAAAATTAAATTTTATATTAATCAATAATTAAGTAAACTTTTCTTTTCCCCACACTCGCTTTCTCTTCATTCACAAATCTTTAGTAAAGTAAGCTTTCATTTCTTGTCTCTTATTCGTACTATTACTCTTCTTTCATTTTCTTTATTTTTACCTCTTCATATCGTCCGTGTCATCAAAATAATTCTTCTGATTTTGTGAAAAATGGATAGTTAAATTTTTATAGCACGTGTAGATTCCATATAATATATCATAAATTTTATTTTTTATACATGCAAGTATATTATTATGCCTGTATGTATATGTGTGAAACATATAAATTACAAATACCCCACATTTATAGCCTAAATGTGTACCCCACACACACATATATATATTATATTGATGAGAATTTTAAACCTATTTCTATTTTGAAACGAAATAATTTGCTAACTAATCATTTTTATAATTGTTTTATTAAAAAAAATCGTTTTTTAAATTTTATTTATTTATTTATTTGTGTACACTTTTTAAAGCGTAAATAAAACTCAAACTCCATTATCCTATTTCCCGCTTTATGCTTTTAACAAATGGACCTTCATTTCTTTGCGTTTCTCCTTCTCTCTCTCTCACTCTCTATCATTTCCTCCGCCACCGGCGCCGCCGATGACACCGCCGCCCTCTCCCTCTTCCGCTCCCAAACCGACCTCCACGGCTCTCTTCTTCGCAGCTGGACCACAACCACCACCTCAGCCACAGCCTGCTCAGCCAATTGGGTCGGCGTAAATTGCACCAAAAACAGAGTCACTTCCCTCTCCCTCCCCTCCCTCAACCTCCGAGGCCCCATTGATTCCCTCTCCACCCTTGACCAGCTCCGCTTCCTTGACCTCCGGGATAACCGCCTTAATGGGACTCTCTCTCCGCTCACTCAGTGCCTCAACTTGAAGCTCGTTTATTTATCCGGCAATGACTTCTCTGGCGAAATTCCTGCAGAGATTTCCTCCCTCCACCGCCTCCTCCGCTTTGACATATCAAATAATAATCTTAGAGGCCCAATTCCTCCTCAAATCTCGAAATTGTCCCGTTTGCTCACTCTGCATCTCCAGAACAATGAACTTTCAGGGACAATTCCGAACTCCCTCGAGTCCCTTCCCCAACTCAAAGGATTGAACCTTTCGAATAACGAGCTCTATGGGGCGGTGCCAAAGAGCTTAGTATCGCGCTATGGTGATTCAAGCTTTTCCGGCAATGAAGGGCTATGTGGGACTAAGCCTTTTCCCCAATGTTCATACAGCGGCGGAGAACCACCGGCACAGATAGTGCCATCAAATCCAAGTTCTCTGCCTTCATCCAGCTCGATTGTCGAAGGAACCAATAAGCACAACAAAAAGCTGAGCAAGGGAGCAATCGCCGCGATTGTGGTGGTGAATTCGGTTCTTGTTCTGGTGATTGCCTCATTTGCTGTTGCGTACTATTGCGGAAAGTATTCGAGGGATTCGAATTCCATGGCGGGAAGCGAAAATGGGAAGAGGAGAAACAGCTATTCGAGTGAAAAGAGAGTGCATGCCAACAACGGAGGTGGAGACAGCGATGGGACGAATGCAACTGACCGGAGTAAGCTTGTGTTCTTTGACCGGAAAAAGCAGTTTGAGTTGGAAGATTTGCTCCGTGCATCGGCCGAGATGCTCGGAAAAGGGAGCTTGGGGACAGTTTACAAGGCAGTGCTTGACGATGGGTGCACTGTGGCTGTCAAGAGGCTCAAGGATGCAAATCCTTGTGCTCGAAAAGAGTTCGAGCAGTATATGGATGTAATTGGGAAGCTTAAGCATCCTAATATAGTGAGATTCAGAGCTTATTACTATGCAAGGGAAGAGAAGCTGCTGGTTTATGATTATCTCCCAAATGGTAGCTTACATTCTCTTCTTCATGGTAAGCAAAATCCTTAATGTTCATTTGTCTTATTTCTGTTTGTCTGTCACAGAGTAAACATTCTTGAATTAAATAGGGAACAGAGGACCGGGGCGGGTTCCTTTGGATTGGACGACGAGAATCAGTTTGATATTGGGAGCTGCTAGAGGGCTTGCCAAGATTCATGAAGAGTATTCTGCTTCAAGAATCCCACATGGAAATGTGAAATCATCAAACATACTTCTTGATAGAAATGGCAATGCTTGCATTTCAGATTTTGGGTTGTCTCTCCTTTTGAACCCAGTTCATGCCATAGCTAGATTGGGAGGTTACAAGGCACCAGAACAGGCAGAAATCAAGAGGCTGTCACAAATGGCTGATGTTTATAGCTTTGGAGTTTTATTGTTGGAAGTTCTTACCGGCAAAGCTCCGTCGCAGTATCCGTCACCGAGTCGTCCTCGACTCGAAGAGGACGAGCAGCCTGTTGATTTGCCCAAATGGGTTCGGTCCGTGGTGAGGGATGAGTGGACAGCAGATGTATTTGATCAAGAATTGTTAAGGTACGTGGGTTAAACCATCTCATCGTAAAGCTTACAAGTTTTAGCACGGCGAATAACTTATTTTCTATGAATTCGACTAGGTACAAGAACATTGAGGAGGAACTCGTGTCGATGCTTCATGTAGCAATGGTTTGTGTAGGTGCCACAGCCGGAAAAGAGGCCGACGATGACTGAAGTAGTGAAAATGATCGAGGAAATCAGGGTGGAGCAATCTCCGTTGGGAGAAGAATACGACGAATCTCGCAATTCCCTCTCCCCGTCACTCGCCACAACCGATCAAGATGCATTGCCCTAATCCTTTCTACTTATCCTCGTAATTGCAACTCTTGGATATGTGATTTTCCAGTTTGCCAAATTCCATTGCTTATGGAATGGATTGATGAAAGTTCATTTTAAATTTGATTATGGTGTTATATTTTTCTCGGCTTTGAGTACTTTTAGTCACTTGCAAACCATGTAGAACGATGTTGATGTCGCCTGTCGGAGATTGCACCGGATGAGTCGTTAGGAGAAAGAACTAAGGTATGTGAATACAACGTATATTTATTTAGTAGTATTTCTTAACGAGTAAGAACAATTGCATGGCATGTAGAGACGCATATACAACGATTGGGCTTTGAAGCATTATGTGACGTTTACGTTGTAGAATAAATCTTTATGTACTACTATTTCTACAACTTGCACACATAATATTATCATGTGAAATCTCGCATTTTAATGTTTGTACGATAATTAAAGAATTTTTGCCATGTATCTAAGTTGTATAGAAAGTAGTACGTATAGCATGGCTCTGTGTTGTAATGTGGTCAATCCTTTGTTCAACACACTTGATATACTAGATGGCATTTAAATGAATGTTTAGTTTTTGAAATATTTCTAGCACCACCGGCTGGTTATTGACATTGCCGATCGCCTTATTTTTAAGAGCAATCAATTAGAAAAAAATAGTCCCTCCATCCCGCCAAGTATATAGTACACCTTGCCTTTCTTAACATAGATTAATAAATGCATTGCAAAGACACATTTGGTTATCTGTGTTCTGTTAATATTTAATGAGTATAATTAAAAATAGACAGTTATAACTAAATATTAAATAGGGTATAGATTAGTAAATAATCTAAATAGACATTTCAACATAAAAAGGGATCGTTTATTTAAAACGCCAGAAAGAAAAAATGGATCAAATATTTAGGACAGAAGGACTAACTACTTATTAGTTAAGATAGGGTTGGCAAATGGCTTGTGACACAAAACACGGATTGCGAAGGGCGGTTAAGAGGCGAGCTCGAGCACAACCAAGCTTATAGCGAGCGGCTCGTCAAAAGAACGAGCTCACGATCTGCTTCGGCTCTCAAAATGTGAGCCGGACTGCGAATGGATTTTCATCTTGGCTAGCCGAGTTCTGGTTTACCGGAGAGCCTGAGCCGAGTGCAAACACGACCTAATCAGCTGTTTTGCCAACCCCAGGTTGAGGTCAGCTATCGGCACTGTAGGTCTCGCACTTGCACAATCCGCTAGTACCTTAAGGAACAAAGGAATGGTGTTAGAAAATTTCTCTATTAGTTTTTTGAATAAAGCCCTAGGGGTGGGGTGTCGGGTGTCAGCGTACAGACAAGTGCAAGTAGTAATTAGTACTTCTTCCTTATAAAGATAAATGATTATTTATTTTTCATTTTGTCTCAAAAAATAGTATATATTCGTTGGTTGATATTTTAGTTTTCTGTTATACCTCTATTACTACCTCTGTCTAAAAAGATAGTATTATTTTTTTCACATAGATTAAAAAAATTTATTTAATAGTATTAGAAAATAAATTTTAACATCATTTCCTTATTATACCATTTTCTTTTTTAATTATTTCACTTTAATAATTTTATTTTTTTAATAACTACGCACATTAAATAAGAACATATAAGAGAACTAATATTTTAACTACTTTTTAAAGAGTAAATTGAACAATATTTTGAAACGAATGAAAGAAAAAATTAGACTATTTTTTTAGGACGAATGCAGTATTAACTAACTATTATTTTTTCAACAATATTAATTACACCTCCTTAATATATTACGAAAATAAGGAGACTATTTTTATAATATGGAAAAAAAATTAATCACTCAGCTTAAAATTTAGGAATTACATCATTTATTAATTTTGAATTTTATACTAAAGCTGGGCAAAATAACCATAATCAACTGAACCAAAAAAAAAAATTGAAGTTCTATTTAGTTTGATTCGGTTTTTCTAAATTTTCAAATAGTTATGGTTATTAAAATCAATAATCATTTGATTATAGTTTTCGTTCCAAGACCAATAACCAAAACATGACCAAGTTAAAGTATTTGATTATGAATTTATTAACCTAATTCTTAATTTAAATTTCCTAAGTTAAAAGAATAAAGTTATCAAATAATCTCCGTTTATATTAAAATCATGTTGCTCAAATCCTGGAGTATAGTTGTTACACCTACAAAGTACAACATGTTTTTCTCTTTTTACCTTTAACTGGTAACTTCATTGAACTAAATTTTATTATTTTTTCATGGGTTAATTACACCTAGCGTCTCCAACCTTTCAGTTTTTTATCGATTACGTCTCTAACCTTTAATTTTACGTTTTTACTTCCCTAACCTTTAGTAAAATCTCATTTTTCGTACTTAGAGATGGAAAACGTCAATTTTGACCGTTTATGACAGGGGTATTTTAGGCAAAATAAAAAATTAAAATATGCTAAAATATTTTAACATATTTTAAAATGCTGGGGGAGTCCCCCTCCCACTATTTTTCTTTTCCTTTTTTTTCAAAATTTTTAATTAAAATATGTTAAAATATTTATTTTTTTATTTTACCTAAAATACCCCTGTCATAAACGGTCAAAATTGACGTTTTTCGTCTCTAGAGACAAAAAATGAGATTTCACTAAAAGTTATGAACGTAAAAACGCAAAATTAAAAGTTAGGGACGTAATCAATAAGAAGCTGAAAGGTTGGAGACGCTAGGTGTAATTAACCTTTTTTATATAACCATAACCAAACCAAAACCAAATGGTTTGGTTTTAATATTACAAAATAATCGAATGGTTAATAGTTATTTTCTCAAAAACTATAGGTTTTCGAGTTGGTTTGGTTTTCTTAAAATCAGGATTAAACCAAACTATATCCAAGCCTACTGCTACTTGGAAATTGAAAAAGTTGTAATACTCACCGAACTTTTACTCCATTTTATCTATTAGTGTTATTAAATTTAACTAACAACATAAATAATAAATTGTAATCCCTTTGTCCCACAAATATATTATCCTTCTAGATATTACACCACATTTTAAATTATTTTTTATATTTACTTAAATAACCCTTATTATAATTACACTACTAACCTTATTTGAATGTTCATTTTTTGGTTTTTCTTGTTCACCACAGTAAGTCGTTTTTTCCTTCCTCCCCATTAATATATCATTTATGATAAATTTTATTTAACATATCACAATTTCTCCTCCATAAATGACAATTTGAGTTTCTTCCATATCCTATATCATTGATGACTTATTTTTCCTTTGTTTTCCTCCACCTGTTGTCTTTTCTCCTATTCCCGCCTCTACCAGAAATTGCGAAATTGATGCATATAATTTGGGTTTTCGTGATTTATATAGGTGGAAAATTTTGGAAACTATCTTCATTAATAGAGAATTATTTGAAGATTAAGAGTAATTAAATTATAAACAAAGTGCAGTGAATGCAAGAAATAACAGTTTATTTCATTATCAAATAAATTATAGCCAACTCCTTTAATCTATAATAATTATTGGGTTAGTGTTAATTATTGAGCCGGAGGAAGAACAGAAATGAAATTTGGGTTATGGTCTAAACTTGAAAATAGAGATGAAATTGGGAATTTAGGCACCACATGCTTGAATAATTGCATTTTTTCCTCCTTCAAAAATACATTAATTGACCATAATAGTAAAATTATTGTAGTGTATATATCAAATTTTTATTTAAATTGTAGTGTTTTTATCTTGTGTTGTGAGAAATAAATTTTGTAGTGGTAATATAATTACTCAAAAGTTATTAATGTACTTGAAAAAATAAAATTAACTCACAAAATTCCTATAATACCGTTATTTTTCATAAAATGTTGATTTGTTCACACATAATTGACTTAACCATATTGTTAGTGTAGTTAATTCCAAAAATATTAAATAGGAGTATGATAAAAAAAAAAAGAAAATTTTAATGTACCTCTAAAAATGAAAAGGGGATACAATTTGGGACATACAAAAAAAAAGAATATCTTTTTGGGATATAGAGTATTTTTTTTTTTTGGAAGGGCAGTTTAGCAGCTGTTAAGTGCCACGTATATAAGTTAATTTTAATAATCACTTAAGAGCATCTCAAATGCAAAGTCAAAGTACAATATTGACATTATATTCAAAAAATCTTCCAATGCAACAATGTCAACATTGTATATTTGTCAAATTATTATTAGAGACTTCGAAAAAGAGATAAATTTTTTGATTTGATAAATTAACGCTTGACATTATCACGAACAATGTCATGAAATGACATTCTCCATAATAATGTCAAGTATTTAATATGCCAAATAAGTACTTTTTTGTCAATTGTCAATTTATTCTATGACTATTATTATGCATTAGAGTTGTTCTACGTGTCATATTGAATGTGTTAAATAAAATCATTAAAATCCACTTAAATCTAAGTATGTCCATTTTTGTCACAAGTTATTGGTCAAATTTCATTAAATAAATAAAAGATGAATTTTTCAAAGATATTAAATGCGAACTCAATGTAATAGTAATTTTTTTTTTTTTTTAAATATTACAAGGAGGATTGTCTTGATCGAGATTGTGATAAATCAACTTGATACTATTAGACTAAATGAGTCCTGGCAATAGTCGTTAAAGTTAGCAAAAAGATTCATTTAATAATTCCACCAACATAACCAATGGAGTATTAATTTTGATATATAGCTAATGCAAATTCCTAACACATCCATTTAACAAGACCAATGTAGACGCTGTTAAGATCACTAAACTTCAATTTAAGATTGATAATATCACCTAACTTTAGTTGACGGTAGTTAGATCACAATACAAAGTAAGTTCTTTAAAATCTAGAATAAGAAAAACTTAATACCCAAAATGACATATTGGTTTGGAGAGGAAAAGGCGAAAATGATTATTTGAGGCTAAAAAAATTTCAACTATTTAACTTTTGTTTTTAACATAATAATTTTAAATAAACTTTCAACTAGTTATCATAGTAAAATGATCTAACATTATAAATATGATACGATGATGTGTTATATGACCATGTGACATGCATTAAAGTACACTGCATAGTTGTAGTTTCCTATGTACCGTGTCTTGATAAACGCCATATAGTTATTTGACACTATATAGTGCTAGATCGGTAATACTCATCCCAATATGGCAACATGGAGTAATTTTTTAACCACCATTAATATATATATATATATCATAAATTTCTATTGAGTGATCTAACATCCTATTAATCGATTTGCTGTTAAATTAAAAGTTTATTAATTTAAGTATGTGTAGAATGAAAGTGTAATATTTAATTGCTGGCTACTGCTGAAATTGAGCGATCTAGTTAAGATTACAATGAGAGTTTAATGATCTTGATGCAATTAACCCGTTGTAGATCTTATAAAGAAAAATATAAACAAAAGGAATATTTCATGGAGTTTTGTTTTAAAAGATCTTGTACATTATTTTTATTTTTTTTATATTATAAAGAGAATGTAGGTGAGAAGAATTGAACCATTAACTGGTTTGAAAACTAATTAGGATGTTAATAGACCGCACAAGTCTTGACAGATATTCGACCTTTTGAAGTTGTTGTGTCAACTAAGGCTGAACAAATAAACCGTCAAACTGAATAACCGAACCAACCCGCGAAAATAGTTTGAATTGGTTTAGTTTGAAACCTGAAATGATTTGGTTTGTTTTGAGAAAATTTCAAACCATTTGAAATGGTTTGGTTTAGGTTTCGATGTTTAAAAAACTGTTTAAATCAAACCGAATTGTTTTTTATATTTTAATTAATTAAATAATTATTTATTGGTAAGTAATATGAGAAAAAGTATCAAAAGACTTACATTGTGTTTAGTAAGAATTTAAAAATAAAGTTGTTTATAAATATATTTAAAATTCAAATTTTGTATAGGTGACATAATGTAATGGTGTCATGTGGAGTTAATACCTAGAATGATGTGAAAATTTACTTCACATCAAAAATGTAGCTTAATGGCTGTTGATGTGTGTTCAAAATTTAAAATTTAAATTGGTTGATAAATCGAGACAAATTTTAAATGCTAACCAAATAAAGGGTTAGTTAATTTATGACTGTCAAATTCATTGACTGAGTTCGGTATTCTAATGAGGAATTTCGTATGATAATTTGGTTCATTTTAGTAACTTAATAAGCTAATTTTTTACTAATTTAATTAATATCCTTAAAAATTTTTTTTGGAGAAATTATATAGTAGTCAACTCAGCATATTTTTCTAAAATTTTGACATTTAGATGCTTGAACAAAATAACACTTTCATAAATATATTATGGCAATATCTCATTTGAAACTTAGGTATTATTTGGATTTTTTTTCTCTGATACATTTTATTAGTTATATGCTTGTGTTTTAGTAAAATTTAATAACTTTTGATGAGTTTGATATTAGTATTAGTATTCAAAAAACATATTAGTATAATAAAATATTTATATTTACAAAACTATCATGTTTTGAGTCTATTCTCATTACGTCGGTAGACAAACGTGGTTTAAAACTAAACTGAACTGAAAAAGTATGTTTAGTTTGGTTTGATTTGAAAAATTAAATGGTTTGGTTTGGTTTACAATTTCT
Source organism: Nyctanthes arbor-tristis (assembly GCA_963692815.1). Lineage (NCBI taxonomy): Eukaryota > Viridiplantae > Streptophyta > Magnoliopsida > Lamiales > Oleaceae > Nyctanthes > Nyctanthes arbor-tristis. The sequence goes on along the minus strand of CAVNYN010206805.1, from coordinate 3,439 downwards.
TCAAACCGAATTTGATAGTTTAGTTTAAAAATAAATAAAGAATCGCCTGATCTAAACTGTGTTCACTTATAGTGTCAACTGTAAATTTTTTTTTTTTTTAAATAAATGCCCATCCTTTGTTACCACATATAATGTGTGTGTGTGTAAAAGTCTTTTAATGCATGGCCGGACCTATAGCTTATCAGGACCCAAGCAAAATTCAAAAAATAGACTCCCATACTGATTGATTTTTTTTTTAATTTTTAAATAATATGTTAAAGATTAAAAAAAAAACACAAAAATACTAGTTATTATTATGTAATAATAAATATCAATTAATGAATAATGCTAAACCAATTGAAAAAATTATTTCCTTTTATTGGTTTTTTTTTTCCTTTTTAAACATTTTAAAATTTGTAGTAGTACTAGAATTTGAAATTTTTCCATTTTTTTCCTCATTTTTTGGTAGATGTAAAAATGAAATAAGATAATTAAAGATAGGGGTGAAGTAATCAAGATAAAATTGAGTATTAATTATTATATAATAATGATTAGGTAACTACGTTGTAAATGACACAGTCTTATAAATATATAGCCTAATTTCTTTAAAAAAATGAAAAGGACAAAAGAAAAAAAGGGAAATCTTAAAATTGGGCTCCTACGTATTTTGTGCCCTAAGCAAGGAGTCCTTCTATAGAACCAGGTGCTTGATTTTTTTGGAGCCAGACACCCAATGAAGTGTTTACACTTCATCTGGCCCATGTGAAGTGTGAACACTTTATTGAGTGTCTGGTTCCATAAGAAACTAGGCACCTAGTTTTTTAGAAATTTTGCTAAGCAAGGGCTCTTGAGCCTATGCTCAAGTACGGCAGTTTTTATTCCCTTATTATCAAGGTCTAAATATTTTAATTGATATAAATTTGTTGATAAAATACAACAAAAAAAGAAGCGAAAGTTAAAGAATTTGATTGCAATTACGACATCACATCGTTAATAAATCTTTGATGGGAGAAAACCGACGTTCTACTCTTCTATTTGAGGATGGCAGAAATAATTTGTCATCTCGTGCAGTCGTGCCTTTTTTTCTCTTTGAGGGGCGGGGATGGTGATGTCCACTTGGCAAGCCCGTGGCTGGGACGGGCCAAATTTTCTTTCCTCAGGGTTTATCTCTCTACTGATTAAGTTAACTTTTAAAAATTAATTACCTTATGATTACAGAAATATTTAAAAATAAATTAGAAAAATGAAAAAACAAAATTGAAATGGGCCAAAACTTTCCATTGTCACTAATGCCTGAATTGAACCCTATATCTAGGACGTGGGAGATCACTTGAATGCTATTAGACTACTTGAGACTTGACATTTGACCATCCAAATTAATAATGTTAACTATCTATTACTTACATTTTCTATTCGTTCTATCCATAAGTAATCAGAGAGATTACAAAATAAACGGAAACTAGTCAACCACACATACGGCCACCTCCAACAGCTCTCCTGTTCTCCCATTCACTAGAGCCTTCAAGGCGACTTCAAATACCAATTATATTAATAGCAACTTTCAAATTAGACAACATATAATATTTAATAGCTTTTATTGAATAATAAGACTTGTCTATATTACTCTTTTATTTCTACTTCAAAATAAAAGGTTGTAAAACTACTTTTATCGACACATCATTCTTTTCCCATTTTAAAATAGAAACAAAAAAAGTTAACATGGGCTAATGTACTTAAAATCCATTGTTTAGGACCAGGATAGCAAAGTCGTTTATGCTTAGATTTCATTGATTAATGATTAGCATTATACAATACGAAAAGTTCGCTAAATAATGACAAACTAAGGAATATATAAAAAGGTTGATCCAAATAAAGTATAACGCAAATAAATTTTACAATAAATATAAAAAGGTTTTAAAAAAAGAAAGTATCTTATAATCAAGTCATCACACTATTGTGCCATTTGCTGGCTCATCACTTTTGTTACATGTATGTATACTGTCACATGTTAATCGGGTGACGCAATACATGTACCATTTGTTAGTAGAAGTGCAAAACAAATAAAAAGAGCGAGAAATTTTCTACTATTATTTATTGGTACAGTTATGGTGCCAGAGACGTGGAGGCTTCTACTAATAAGAAGACAATTACTAGTTTTATCTTGTGTTTATAAGGAATGGGATTTGTGGCTTGGTACTAAGAAGCGATTGGTATTTGAAAATTTGATAATATTCAAAAACTTTTTGAAATTATTGTAATAAATCTTTTTACCCTATATAATGTGTATCAATACATGTATTTTAAATTTATATAATATATATCTATACAAGTCATATGAGATATCTTTGTTACAAAAGTTTTAATTACCTCTCTTGGAAAATTATTAAAAGGAAGAAGGTCAAAAACAAAAAATATCTCAGAATTGGAGTTGACAGTTTAGAATAAATCCTATGGACTCCCCCTACCAAAAGCAAAACCGAATTCCTGTGGGCATTTGGCAGTTTTTCTCTGCCACCTACAGAAACCCAAGACTCCCAATTCCCAAAACCAGCTGCTCCTCTATCCTTCTCCGTATAAAAATTGAAACACCCATGAAAATCTCTTCTATCTGTATTTCCCATTTAGCTCGTTTCATTGCATTTACACAGAACAAATATCACATTTTATTTTTATTTTTTTAAACACTTTCTCGTGATGCCCTTCTTCACATGGATAGTAAGAGACAATGCTGAAAAGATTGATCGAGTTCTACGGTTTCTTCTCAGGTTCTGTTGATTGTTATACACCCCGGGCCCCTTCTCGTTTTCTTTCACGCTATTTGGGTGTCTGTGAAGTTATTGTTTCTTGATTTTGTTTTCGTTGATTATTTTAAGCATTAGGTATTCTGGTTTTTGGGAGTTGGAATTTTGTTTGTTTTGCTGGATTTTTAGGGCATATTGTGAGAAATAGGTGCTGAATTCGGTCGATGGTGAAGTCAGATTTCTGGCGGGTGGTAGAATATTATCTTGGTGATTTGTATGGAATCTAATGCTCTGCCTGGTGGAATGTACTCGGGTGTGAATTCTAGAATTCTAGGGCTAGAAATGTCCCTGAATCCCCACGTACCCCCACAAAACCCTATCCAGATGCAACAGCACCATCCTCACAATCCAATGGTAGTCTTCGGCCACCGTGAGGGTGAATACCCCTCGCAACCCCAGCAAAATGCGAAACAGGGGTACCCTTATGCTGTAAAGACAAAGAATCAAACTCTGACCCTCAGTAGTGATGATGAGCATGGACCTGAGAACATTTCTGATGATGGGAATGTGAAGACATCACCTTGGCAAAGAGTGAAATGGACTGATAATATGGTGAGGCTGTTGATCATGGTTGTGTTCTATATTGGTGACGAAGTTGGCTCTGAGGCTAATGATCCAGCTAACAAAAAGAAGGGTGGAGGGGTCTTGCAGAAGAAAGG
>CAVNYN010206799.1:0-48687 GCA_963692815.1 Nyctanthes arbor-tristis | reverse complement strand
CCCCCCCCCCCCCCCCCCCCCCCCCCCCCCCCCCCCCCCCCCCCCCCCCCCCCCCCCCCCCCCCCCCCCCCCCCCCCCCCCCCCCCCCCCCCCCCCCCCCCCGGGAAAAATGGCATGTGTATTGGATGGCTAGATTGTTTTAAAACATCCACCAACTGTTTTCTATATGCTTACTGGATGTGAGATGTTATATCTGTTATTTCACGCTTGGCTAGATAAATGATGATTGCTTGATAGAAAAGATAAATGAACCCTCGCTTCAGAGTGCTGACAGGCTTAATAATCTTTTTAAGGGGCTGATGTCGTCTACGTGATGGGGGTCTGATTTAGGACGTGAGAATTTGGCCAAAGTAGTCGGTGGCTCTTAGATAACAGCCTTATTTCATTCTCAAGCACTGAAACTATGCACTGGGGGGTATCGATTTTCCTCAACTTGAGGCAGGTTCAAGGCCGCCGCATTACCTCCTTTTTACTGCAGGATTAGTTGTTATTGTAGTTAAGGATAAAAGAACATGCTAATTGAGGATTTGATTTTTGGAGTTTCTAGCTAAGATCCCCAAGAATATGGAAACAACACCCAGATGATATAAGCCAGAATTTAAAAAAAAAAAAAAAAAAAAAAGTGCTTCATCCATAGCTTTTCTAATGACATCGAAAAATTGATAGTGTGGGATAAAATCTAGAAAAATTGAAAGACAAAAGAAAGTACTACTTCCTTACCCACTAGAGCCCATGTTTGCAGACTCATTCCCTTTTAAAATAGAATTTGGTCAAACAAACCACATCCACATCTCACAGGGCCCACATGTTCTACACAAATCTCCACCATTCAACTCTACTCAATGTCTCTCTTATTTCAAGAAAAAATTAGTTCGGTAACAGGCGCACAGTTCGTTAAATTGATAAGTGAGCCCGTACTTGCATAAACGGTGGGTGAATAAGGAGACAAAATCTGAAACTAGCAAAGCCATTGTCTTGTGCAAATTACTAATTGCCAACCTTATTAAATATAAACAACTTGGAATACAAACAAAACAACGGTAGAAAGGGAAGAATAGCACAATTTTGGTGCATATGGGGCCCCAATATCACATGAATGCAGACTTTCCGTATTCCTTATAAATGCCAACAGTAATATTTGCTATCCTAATTTTACAAAAAAAATCTAAATCATGGACACCCTTAAGCTACAACAAAAACATTGCCATTTCTATGCGATCTAAGTTTATGAACATTTCGTGCTAATATATTAGCAATAATTGCCCATGGAGGATCTAATTATTTCTGTGTCAGCATGTGTGTTTTTGTGGATTTTTATGTCGTTTGGCGGGAGTGGTTCTGGGGACAAACTGTACACTACTGGTTTATTGCTGTAATAGAAATGGAAATATGGAATTACACCAAGGATTTTGTGCTTTCGAGCTCAACTCTCTCCAAAGGGGTTTCCCCAGTTTCTACATAAACATCAGCCTAATAGAATTGAAGCTACTTTGGCCATTTGTAGTGGTTTGCACCCATTTGCAATATAGCCAAAATACCCCTTAAACCTTAATGTGGTACCTATCATTACTGTGCCCTTCAAACTCACCTTGTACTCAAGGTGATACTTGTTTGGTTATTACTAAATCAAAATTAAAAGAGAACCCCCTGGGGGGGGACCAAAGATGCAAATCTGTAAAATTGGAAGCCTTTTGTGCGCAGCAATGTGCAATTTCTGAAAATTATTGGACCTGGGCTGCACCTTCCCAAGCACTCAGGAGTCAGATGCTTTTCTTTCCCTTTTTATTTTTATTTTTATTTGAACTGGGCCTAATTAGTTCCTGGGTCCCAGATGCGGTTTTGGGCTCAGTCTTGTTGGGCCTGTTGGTGGAAAAGATTAAAGCCTACATCTTCAAGTGGCTTTTAAAAAATTCAGTGGCCTATTCAACAAAAACCTTATGATTTTCTACTAATTGGACCCAACCCATATTTCCTTTGGCGGAATTTATTGTTTAGGAAGGATGAAAATGTTCCAGCCTCAATTCCTTGAGTTCTCCCCAAGATCAAATTGGGTCAAACACTTGAAACCAAGATCCGGCTTCTCGAATGAAGCAATCAGCAATTTCCTCAACTTTCTCGTCTTCTGGTACTCCATGTATAGCGAAATGTTTCTCGGCCGAAGGATCAAGCATCAGGTTCTATACCATGAAATTCCAGCAAGCTCCTGAGTGCGATTTTGACCTCCAGTGGCTTCTCTTGTTCTCTTACTTTTCTGCTGGTTTGCTCAATCATCGATTATCGCCTCTGATTTATTCCATCACTTCCTGAACTCAAGTTCTCACCCATTCCCCATATGGTAGTGTGATTTACATTGAATTCATGAACCGATTCATAAAATTCCTCTATCAATGGTCGCAACTCCTCCGAATCCTTTTGGAATTCTTCTGTTCTGAAATAGGTAGCCATCTGCCCTTTTATCAATGCTCTGATACCATTGATAAGCTCTGGATTGTAATTGCAATGAATAAAAGGAACAATTGGTTTATTGCTGTAACAGAAATGGAAATTTGGAATTACACAAAGGATGTTGACCTTTGAGAGGCTCAAAATACTCCTTGACCCTTAATGTGGTACCCATCAATAGCTATGTGCATGAAATTCTGGTTATGTATACAATCTTGCGTACAATGCTGCTGGGTTGAGAGGTGGAGGAGCCTGGTGTTTGGCTGTGTTTACTTGGATAATGGGAGCGGTTGAGTAGCAAATTGGTTCCTGGTCCAGGAGTGGAAGTAGGAGGGCATATACATTTTAATTGTGGAAATGATAACCCCCAGCCACCGCAAGGTATATATACAAAAATAATAATAATAAGATAACCGATAACAACAATGTCTAGGTGGATTGTATATGAGTGAACAACTGTGGGCAGATTTCTTTAGAAGGTTATTAAAGGAGATCAAGTTGTGGATTTAATATATAAATTTGTTATATGAAGAATAAAACTTGTGCCAAAAGATAAAAGCAAATACAGCGATCCGCTTGTTGTGTAGTCATTAGGCAATTGACTCTCTCTCTCTCTCTCTCTCTCTCTCTCTCTCTCTCTCTCGTGCGCGCGCGTGCATACGCGCCCATACTCACCGACAGAGACTCAGAGTGGTATATTAGATGTTGGACACTGTAGGGAAAATAGCACCGGAGATCCTCAACCTTTTCAACGGTCAAAATGTTCACCTGGATCCCTAACCTTTCATTTTTGGGTTGTCTGTGACCTTTAGTTAAGTAGGTAGTTGCAGATCGTTTGAACCATTTACATCTAAATCACTGGAAGTTCAACACCTTGCAGGACAGATTGTTAGGAGAAAGTCACCGATAAACTTCCAAAGAATTGGACAGAAATTGTTTAAAGGTCCTTTGACAACGTTTAACCTTTTGGTAAGGAATTTTGCTGTCGAAAGTGACTGGTTAAGAATCGAGTTGCACTTTTTGAAAAGGTTGAGGACCTCAACTGCAATTTGAGAAAAAGGTTAGAGGCTTCACTTTATAAAATGAAACGACAGTGACCCAGTTGTACTTTTTTGTATAGGTTTGAGGACCTCAAGTTCAGCTTTGCATTAAATAAAGTAACTGGAGAGAGAACGAGATATGTTGGAAACACTTCTTAATCTGGTAATAATATACTGGCAGTTTTGAATCCATTATTACAATCTGGAAGCAAGAATTTTTGTTATCGTAGCATTTAGGGAAAGTGTTATATTAGCTACTGTAACCTGTGGGAACTCGACATGGATATAGCTATGCTCAAACAACGGACACATTAATGTCCTCACCTGGCTTTAAAGTCAAGATATACATAAAAGTTCCTGACTTTTCTATTTGCTTCACAAGGTGTTCGTCTGAACACAAATATTGTTTGTTCTTCAATTGAGATCTCTCATTGTTGATATATGATAAAGACTCGTTTTCCGTGGACTAGTGTTCTTTCTCGACTGCTTGAATAGGATGGGATGGAGCTTCTAGTGATAGTACTTGGTCTGTGGTCATCTGTGGTCATCAATGGTTGTTTCCCCATCTGTCCGTCCGATCCGCTTGGAATCTTTGGATAGACTATTATAAATGCTGCATGTTGCCAGAAATTGGACTTAAGATAGTGATATATATTACCATAAGCCATTACCGATAAAGTGACTATTGTTTCTTGTGTTTAATTTGATTGCTTGTTCTATATATGAATATTTCTATTATTGGCAAGTTCCTTTTCATGTTGAGTTATTATTTGATTCTACACTGTTATCCCTGTACTTCTCCTTTTCTCTGTCTATTTCTTCTCTATTCATTCCCTTCTCTTCTCTCTCCTGTTCCTATGCTGGTCTGCTGTTGGGCTCTTCTCTCTGTTCTCTGTCTATGCTGGTCTGCTGTTGGGTTCTCTCTGGATACACAGCCTAATCGAATTCTCTTAGTTACAATACATCACATGCTATATCCTATAACTGTGGAAGTGCTGCATCAAGTTTTTTCTCCTCATGGATTTGTGGAGAAGATTGTCACGTTTCAGAAGTCGGCTGGTCAGCTTCTCAAAATTTTCTCTTTCCTCACTTTCTTAATTTTTATCTGATTTTGTAGCATTTTTCTTACTATACTTTGGTGCGCGAGAAAACTATTCTGTTGCTTTTTCATATTGCTCACTTTGATGAGGAATTGATATATTCAGTTGCACGTTTGCTTTATCAACAGTTCCTATTTCCTTTACTTGGAATGTTAGATACTTAGTTAACCTTTTCTCATATGAGGTTCATTCATTATTCTTGTTTTTGTATAGTTATTAAGTTGTTCACCTATGCTACAAATTTGTAGGCTTTCAAGCTTTAATTCAGTATCAACTACATCAGTGTGCTATTTCAGCAAGAAACTCCCTTCAGGTAGTTTGTCTGCATTATATTTTATTAAACGTATTACTTCGGCTTATAAATTGAGACAGAAGGAAGTTTCTCACCTGCCACTTTCTTATAGGGACGAAATATATACGATGGATGCTGTCAACTGGACATTCAGTTCTCAAAGTAAGCTTAAGCTTTAGGTCTTAAGTTTTTGGCTGCATGAATGCATTAATGCATTCTAAAGTTTCTTGTTGTATTGGATGCTACTAAAATGTTGTTCATGGTCCAGCCTAGACGAGTTGCAAGTAAACTACAACAATGAACGTTCTAGGTAGGTTGATCTTACTTCCACGTAACCTGATTTTGTGGATAATTGTTTTGATATTTGCAAGAGGGCCGCTTAATGTCTTCTCTTGAATAGGGATTTTACCAATCCTTCTTTACCTTCCGAACAGAAGGGCAGATCTTCTCAAGTAATCAATTTTCCTCTAGATTTGCTGTTCAAGCCTTGTACTTTTTCTATTCGTTATTATGCTTTCTGACTTGAAATTCTCGATTTTCCCCCTTTCATATGCTAGCCTGGATATGGAGATGGAGACATGTATGGGCATGCAGGTGCATAGTTAATTTTTGTGATGCTCATTAGCTGTAGTTATTTTCCTTCTACATTCCACTTCTAACCTCTTTTCATCCCCCCCCCTCCCCCTTTACCCTCTTTTACAACAGCAGGATTTCCACAGGTGAGTGCTGTGATCATCATGTTATGGCATAACTGATTTTCAAACATGTCGAGCGACCTGTACCATAAAATGCATATTCAGAGGCTAGCTGTCTTGTTTTCCGTATTAGTCTATTTTGATTCTTCAATGCTAATCTTTCCCTTGTCATTGTATTCTTCTAAATGATATCATCCTTTAACTAATTTTACGGCTAATTATGCATATATGATGTGTCTTGGCAGAACCGATGATTAATTAATTTAAATAATCAGGTGTCAATTGTAAATGTTTACCACTGGTCAGCGCCCCCCCCCCCCGGGGGGGGGGGGGAACTATCCAAATTCATTCCATATCTCGGCTAATTTCTGAGCAAAGCCATATCTGCATACAATCAGTCTGAAGAACAGTGCTAGAATGTAAAAAAGCAAATGATGCAATATCGTGGGCGATTACATTCCCACCACGAGAAACGTACTCACAAAATTGGTTATTTATCTATGAAACCAGAATTCATTTACTGCAAACTCTCTTTTTTGATTGCTGATTGATCACTGGGAGTACGATTAAAAAAAGAAAAATGAGATGTTTTCTATTTAAGTGCATGGGTCAAAATGCATACAGCAGATCGTTTGGTAAGCCTGCTAAAATGTTTTCGGGATCCTTATTTGTATTGCTGTCTTAAATTGACCTGGCCAGTCGCTTCAATGATTTTGGAAAACCCTTACAGCCACCAAGAAAAAGAAAGAAAAATGAGATGTTTTCTATGAGATTGCACTTGTGAACATGCACAGGTAAATCTGGTTAGCCTTCTAGTACTCTTTCCTGGATCCTTGTTGGTTATGCTGTCTTAAATTGTAGATGGGCAATGCTGCTGCTATTGCTGCTGCCTTTGGAAATGGTTTGCCACCTGGGATAACTGGTACCAATGACAGGTGCACAGTTCTTGTGTCTAATCTAAATTCTGATGTAAGTTTATGTCTTTGTTAATCTCTTAAGTATCTAATTTTGTATATTCCCACCATCATTCTGGTATTACCTTCACTTTGCAGAGAATAGATGAAGACAAGCTTTTTAATTTGTTGTCAATATATGGTAACATTGTTAGAATCAAAATTCTCCGAAATAAACCAGATCATGCCTTGGTTCAGATGGGCGATGGCTTTCAGGCTGAGTTGGCTGTGCACTTTTTAAAGGTCTGCTTATGTCTTCTAATCTTTTTATATTCTGTGGTTTGATTGTATCGGCCACCAGGATGCGTTTCATTTTCCTGCTGAGTGAGTTGGGCCTATGTCCACTATCCTTCTTCTCATGAAAGTGCCAGGACAGGTGTAATGGAAAGGGTTAGGGGAATCCAGTAGGTTAGGGCCCTACATACTGGTTGCTTCATAGGGGAATCCAGTAGGTCAAGGCCCTACGCGTTGGTTGCTTTAGTTTCAGGAAATTAACTATTTAAATGGCTTTCATGATGATTATGTGTGCTCTTCCGATCTACGTGAATGTCCAATAACGTTCCTGTCCTGTTAACTTGCTTCTCTAACGATGGGTGTATGTAACTATTGATACTGTTGTCTTGATGACAATCTTTGGAACCCGCATGATTTCAGTTTTAGGAAATTTAACTATGTATATGGCTCTTTTTGATGATATTGGCCAGGGAATATGTGGATTTCCAGTACTGTTCCTAATCTGTTAAACTCGCTACTCTAAATGCTGACATGTTTTAACTATCGATATTGTTGTCTTTATGACAATATCTGAGACCTGCATGATTTTATTGCAGGGAGCCATGCTTTTCGGGAAACCGTTGGAGGTCAATTTTTCTAAGCACCCAAACATTACAACTGGAGCTGACACTCATGAGTATTCAAACTCAAATCTCAACCGATTCAATAGAAACGCTGCTAAAAATTACCGGTACTGTTGTTCACCCACAAAAATGATCCACATCTCGACTCTTCCTCAGGATGTGACTGAAGAAGAAATAGTAACACATTTGGAAGAGCATGGGACAATTGTTAGTGCGAAGCTCTTCGAGATGAAAGGAAAGAAGCAAGCTCTTGTCCTCTTTGAAAATGAGGAGCAGGCCACAGAAGCCCTTGTGTGCAAACATGCCACATCACTTGGTGGTTCAACCATTCGCATTTCCTTCTCGCAGTTACAAACCATATGAGGGACCAACTGGATAACAAGGTGTGAAGCTGTAGACTGTATACTTTTCGGATAACTTACTTTTGGATGTAATGCGTACCTTATTGAAAAAAAAATAACTTGGAAGTCATGTTATCTCTGCTTGTATCATTTGGTTTCATTTCTTATCTTTATTAGGATCAATGAAGGGAGAGTGAAGTCTGGTTTTGTAGTTAAGAAAGGGCAAATGATAGAGTGGTGAAGCAGATTTTGATTTGGGTAGGCAGTAGCCTTTGTGATGGTCATTGGCTCTTTGCCATTTGTTTGTCTCTTCTGATTTGTTCAACCGGGGAGTTGATTTGCTGCTGCTTTTGTTTTTTCCTTCCATTCCTAACTGACACGATATTGGTAATAACTTTGAACGTTAGGGGCCATTGTGTAAATAAGCATTTACTTTATTGAATTTAAGGATATTTTAGCCAATTTAATAAAAAAGTAATTTGACTTCAAAAAATTGGTCAAAATAAAAGGCGTTTCTGGCAACTATAGAAGTTAGGGGTGTCTAGTGTCAAATTGTAAAGTTAGGGGTTTTTCTAACATTAAGATTGGAGATGATGTGAAGGAGTGGGAGATTTTTTTTTTTCTTTTTTTAAAGAGTGGAAAGAAATAGAAAAAAGAGTAGGAAAAGGAAAAAGATAATAGAGATATAAATATATTTTAAAATAATAATAATAAAATAATAGTGATAGATGGGATAGAAATGATAATTAAGGGGAGGTGAGATATATATATATATATATATACACACACGCGCCGCCCTCCAAAATTCATGCATCTTTATTTCTTTTGTAATAGTCATTGCGCAAAAAATAAGCATTGGAGATCATGTGCCGTGTAACCAACCATTTTCTGGCCATTAATCGAAAAAAAAATGTTAGACAAATAATTGAAAAAAAAAAAAACTCTTAGTGGAGTTTTCGCTCACAAATTGAATAGTATTATGTGGCATCAGTAGTTTTTGGCACATGTTTAGGTAGCATTTAATGTGACATTAAATGATAAGTAAAATTAAATGAATAATTAAATTATCCATTTAATCCAATTTATTGTTCATGTAAAATATGTGTGTAATCTGTAAGTGTACGGATTGAACAAGTAATATGGTGGACAATGAGTCTGGGTAGATTCAAGTACTAAATATCTAATTAACGCTCTAATTGAAACAATAGAAATTTAGATTTTGTGATTAAATGCAAGTAAATAAATAAAAGCAAAGATTAAGCAAATTAAGAGAAATAAATTATTTTTAAAAGTTTCTCAAGATTCATTTGAACTTGGGACTCACAATTTCACCACTATTGATTCCTCTAGCTACCTGCTCATTGATTGAACAAAAACTAATCTTAGTTAACGATCGAGTTCACGTAATTAATCAACCACCTCCTATTGAAGCTAGTTAATCCTACTAAATTAGGCCTCCTCACCTATCTCTAAGTGAACGCGTTAACAACCCTCTTAAGTGCATTAAATAACAAGAACTCATCCAAATATCTCTGAAGTTCAATTTACGTGACTGCACTAACCACAAGCAAATCTCTTTGTCTTGTCTAAATTAATATTTTTTATCGCCTAATCTAATTCATGTATTCCTCTCTCGAGTTCAACACAAACTAATAAATATTCACAAATTCACCCATTAAATAAGTAAAAGTCATACAAAACAACGATAAAGAATGAACTAAAAATCACTATTAAGAATTGAATCAACAAACAAACAACTACGATTTACAAAATGGTTACATCGTTCGTCCCAAGAAAAGAAGTTTAGATACTCATAGAATTAATAAATATAAGCACAAAAGAGTAGGAATCCATCACCGAGTTTTGATGAATAAGCTGGAGAAAAAGACTGATTGCACCAATATTCAACCTAAGACTTCAACTCAAAAACCGAACTAAATTTCAATAATAATCTTAAAAAAACAAAGTATTGTAATGTATACGAGGTGTCTCCCAATATGTTAGGCTAGACTCCTTTTACAAGGTCTAAAAATCCTTAAGAAAATAATAAAAGTCGTTTAGAAGTTTTACTGTAAAAAAAAATCTAGAAAAACTCAAAAAATAGAAAAAATCGGGAGTTCGGAGCGTATAGGAGGCTTGCGGCCGCACAGTGCAACCATGCGGCCACATGGCTGTTGCTACTGGGTTCCGGTGCGCTGGTGCGGGTGCATGGCCAGGTGGTGCGCCCACACTATGACCCCTGCCAAATTCTGCCGAAATGCTGTGCATATTAATATTATTTTTTTTTTCATTTTTCTTTTCCTTTCCTTTTGGCCCTTCTTTTTTGACTTCTTGACCTCTAGGCCCCGAGCTCTTAAAATTCTTGCAAACCATGTCCAAACTTCATTCTTTTTTTTCATTTTTTCCTTAATCCTATAACAAATAAACAAATCAAACATAATTAATCTTTCCCGCCTAGTAAAATACATAATAAACTAATAATATAGAGGAATTAAATAACATAAATAAAATCTATCAAATTCCCCCACACTTAAACTGTTGTTTGTCCCCGAACAACAAACAAAACTAAACACAAAACACCAACATAGCTCTTAGACTCTCCCGGTCACACATGAGGCAAAAAACTCATTATTAAACGTGTGACAAGTCATAATAGCTTGCCTAATAAAAAGGCTCCAAAACAATGCAAGATTTTTCTCTCTCTTTTTTTTCCCACAACTAATGATTAACCCTTCAAAACTCATAAAATGTCATAAATAAGAGTACTCAACCAACCTTTAGAACTATGAAAAACATCTTTCACCTGGACTAGCATAAATTGGACAGGCCGACCCTCACGGATAAATCCACTCTTCACTCAAGTGTTTAAGGATTAAGTGTATACGCTCAGAATTCTATCCACAGGAAAGTTCTACCATAGGGTTGCAAGATTTCTCATTCTCCACCACTTAAGTACACATGCATCATACAAATCAAAAGGTCTTTTAAGTGTTGTAATGTGGCCATGGTTTAAGGTAGGAAAATTTTGGAAATTGTGGCTAATGAACTATTAGAACTAGTGGAACACAAAATTTATAATATACAAGAACATACCCCAAGTGAAACCACCACTCCCTTAATTCGCTTCAAAATTTCTAGCATCACCTGTGAAATAAGAATATCTCCCAACTTTCAAAAGAAACTGTTGTCTTTATTTAAAAAAAAAAAAAAGACGACCCTTTGTTTCAATCTTTTTTTCCTTCTTGAATTTCTTTTTGCAACACTAACCTTTCTATTTGTTGTCACTTCTTTTTTTTGCTTCGGCCAGATGCTTTTATATCCGTTTTGTCCATTTTAGTTTTGTTTTGTCATTTTTTCTCTGCCTTCTTGTAATTGGGATGGTATCCCCCATTTGTGGATACCTTTTGAAATCAATGAAAATTTCTTTAAAAAAAAAAAAAACTTTTTTCTCTTTTCCATTTTTTTCAATTCATTCATCAGCTCTTTCCTTTTTTTCACATAATTAAACCAAATCAGCCTATGTATAATCAAATTGAACTTATCACCTCATCAATAACAACTGATTCTCCCCCACACTTATTTCTTATCCATCCCCCTGTAATAAAATCAATCAACAATTCACTAGTCCATTAACTAAGTAATGATATACATAATTTTTGGCTCAAGACTAGTATTAAGGAGTGTAAATAAAAGAAAATAGGCTACAAGACTCAAAGGGGCTACGCAAATGATGATTAATTAACAAGGTAGGCATTTTGGCTAAAGTGGCTAGTCAAGAAAGAGTGTCTTAATCCTATTCATGTAATGCATATAACAATGGAGCCTTAAAGAGAAACAAAGCAAGTTCTAGATAAACAAATCTATGAACGAATATCACACATGAACATGAACAGTCATTGGCGAGCAGCTCAATCCAGCCTTTTTTTTTTTTTAAGTCGCAGCTTTCTGCAAAAAATGGTGATGTTTTGCCGGAAGGGAGGAAGGGTGGAAAACGAAAGATATTTGGGGGGAGGAGGGGGTAGTTGCACGAGTCAAAAAGTCTCTGACAACCTTTCTCTTTCTCCCATCCATTTGTCTTTTCTTGACTTTTGTTCTTTGTACACTTATCCACCTTATTCTCTCTCCTCTTATTTATTTATTATTTATCTTTTATAATAAATTTTTGTATATGTCTTTGACGCAAACTTTCCTCTTGTTAAGTAATATAATTTTGAAACCCATAAATTTTAATTATGTAAAGTTTATTAACATAAATGAGCATTATTTCCATCGAAAAAATAAATAAGTAAAAAATTATTTGACAATTCTTACTCTATCTGTCACGGTAGATATTCTCAATTCTTATTAGTTATATATTTTATCATGTATCTAAGAGAATAAAGATTCTTTTATCTTTTGTGTTACACTATTTATATATTTTTGTTTGTCATTAATAGATAAATAGTGATTAAAGCTATTATATATACTTGTGATTTGTATATTTGAGAGAATATTATCATATTTTTGTTGGTCATTAATAGAATGAACTTTCAAAGCTAGACTCAGGCAACAAAAGTTTGTGAGAAAAATGACTGGAGCTGTAGACAGTAATAATAATCTAACTATTGATAATCAAGCTGTTGAAGAGCAGGCTATGAACGCGAATAGACCATTGAGAGAATATATCATGCCTACTGTTGGAAACAACTTAACTTAC
Source organism: Nyctanthes arbor-tristis (assembly GCA_963692815.1). Lineage (NCBI taxonomy): Eukaryota > Viridiplantae > Streptophyta > Magnoliopsida > Lamiales > Oleaceae > Nyctanthes > Nyctanthes arbor-tristis. The sequence goes on along the minus strand of CAVNYN010206799.1, from coordinate 36,271 downwards.
TTAGTTCCACTGGCTATAATTGCTGCAAATTATGAAATCAAGCCAGGGACTAACCAATCGGTTCAACAAACAGCTCAGTTCAATGATTCGCCAGGAGGATCCGAATGAACATCTGAGGAAATATGTGGGATGTTCAAGATGAAGGGGGTACCGGCTGAGACAATAAAAATGAAATTGTTCTCTTTCTCCTTGAGTAGTAAAGCCAAAACTTAATTTTACTTATTACTAGGAAATTCGATTACTACTTGGGCGAATCAAACACAGAAATTTACAGATAAATTCTTTCCACTGGGGAGAGTTTTGAAAATCATAAGGGAGATTACTTCGTTCAGTCAGAATCAAGGGGAATGAATATTTGAGGCATGGGAAAGGTACAATGACATGTTGAGGAGATGCTCAAATCATAGAATCCCATATTGGCTTATTGTGCTAACTTTCTACATTGAGTTAACTGATGAGAACAAGAGACATGCAGATTCAGCAGCCGAGGGTTCGCTCATGGATAATACTTATAAAGAAGCATATGAAATTTTTGAGAAGATAGCAACGAATAGTTATCAATGGTATTTAGATTTCCCAATGCCAAAAACTAGTGGAATTCATGAAATAGATGTTCTTACCTCCATATCAGTACAGTTGGCAGCTTTAACAAAAAAAATGGATATTTTGTCAAAACATTCTGCTAATGTAGTCTAAGTATCTCCAGTCTATGACTATTGTTGTGCTAATCATGACACTTTTAATTGTCCTGTTGCACATCTTGAAACATCTGACAATGCACAAGTTAATTATATGGGAAATAATCCAAGAAATATGGGTGCTCCATATTCACAAACTTATAATCCAGGTTAGAAGCAACATCCAAAATTTTCATGGAAAGATAGTCAGGTAGCCATTCCTCCCCTAGGGTTTCAACAACAAGAAGTAAAAAGTAGTCCTTTAGAAGAGATGTTTCAGAAATTTTTAGAAGTCAACAATCAGTTCATGAGTAAAACTTAGCAAACTCTTCAAACTCAAGGGGCTGCAATTAAAAATTTGGAAACCCAAATGAGTCAGATGGCAAAGGTTGTGGCAACTAGAGCAGCAGGAACACTACCTAGTGATACAGAAATAAATCCAAAAGGGTAGTTGCATGCCATCACAACTAGAAGTGAGTTACAATTACCAGAAATTCAGGTTGAAAGGCCAGTTGTAAAGGAAAATTTGGTGTCAATAGATGTTGAACAATCTGAACAAAAGAAGGGACCAGTTGAAAAGAACAAAGCAGATAGACATGAAAAAATAGACAGACAGCCAGTAAAAGCCTATATGCCTCCAATTCCATATCCTCAGAACCTTCTGAGACACAAGCTGGAGAGATAGTACTCAAAGTTCCTTGAAGTATTCAAACAGCTACAAATAAACATCCCAAAAGCTACAAAAGCTTTAGCACAAATGCCTAAATACTTCAAGTTCATGAAGAAAATTCTTTCTAACAAGAAAAAGTTGGAGGATTTCGGGACAGTGCCTTTAACAAAGGAGTGTAGTGCAATATTGCAAAACGAATTGCCTCCTAAATTATAGGATCCAGAGAATTTTAAAATACCTTACACTATTGGACAATTTAATTTTAATAATGTATTATTTGATTTTGGTGCAAATATTAATCTTATGCGTTGTCTATCTACAGGAAACTAAATTTAGGGGATGCAAAAGCTACCAGTGTCTCACTATAACTAGCAGACAAGTCCGTAAAGTATCCACATGGGGTGGTTGAAGATGTTCTCATTAAAATAGGCAAATTCAATCCCCGACAACGGCGCCAAAAACTTGTTAATGTGAAATATATGTGTGATCCGCAAGTGTACGGGTCGAACAAGTAATATAGTGGACAATGAGTACAGGTTATCATTCCCACGAGGAAAGATTCAAGTACTGAATATTCAATTAGCGCTCTAGTTGAAACAATAGAAATTTATGTGAACTTGGGACTCACAAATTATTTTTAGAAGTTTTTCAAGATTTATGTGAACTTGGAACTCACGACTTCACTACCATCAATTCCCCTAGCTACCCGTTCTTTGATTCAACAAAAACGAATCCTAGTTAACGATCGAGTTCACGTAATTAATCAACTACTACTTTCGAAACTAGTTAATCCTACTAAATTAGGCCCCCTTGCCTATCTCTAAGTGAGTGCGTTAACAACCCTCTTAATTGCATTAAATAATAAGAACTCATGCAAATATCTCAAAAGTTCAATTTGCGTGACCGCACTAACTACAGGCAAATCTCTTTGTCTTGTCTAAATTAATGTCCTTTATCGTCTAATCTAATTCATGTATTCCTCTCTCGAGTTCAATACAAACCAATAAACATTCGTAAATTCATGCTCCAAGTAAATGAAAGCCATACAAAACAACCATAAAGAATTAACTAAAAATCACATTTAAGTATTGAATCAACAAACAAACAACTACGATTCACAAAAAGGCTACATCGTTCGTCCCAAGAAAAGAAGTTTGTCTACTCATAGAATTAATAAAAATAAGTACAAAAGAGTCGGAATCCGTCATCGGGTTTCGATGAGTAAGCTAGAGAAAAAGACCGATTGCACCAATATTCTTTAACCTAAGACTTCAACTCAAAAACTAAACTAAATTTCAATAATAATAGTAAAGAAACAAAGTATTGTAATGTATATGGGGTGTCTCCCGGTGTGCCAGGCTAGACCCTTTTTAAAAGGTCTAAAAACCTCTAAGAAAATAATAAAGGTCGTGTATAAGTTTTGCATTAAAAAGAATTCTAGAAAAACTAGAAAAATAGGAAAAATCAGGATTTCCGCTCGTATAGGAGCCATGCGGCCAAACAATACGACCATGAGGCCGCATGGCTGTTGCTGCTGGGTTCTGGTGCACCAGTGGGGGTGCATGGTCAGGCGGTACGCCCGCACCATGGCTCCTGCCAATTATGCCGAAATTCTGCTTCTCGGACCATGCAGCCGCACAGTAATATTATTTTTTTTTCGTTTTTCTTTTCCTTTCCTTTTGGCCCTTCTTTTTTGACTTCTTGACATCTTAGCCCAAGCTCCCAAAATTCTTGTAAACCAGGTCCAAATTTCATTCTTTTTTTTTTTAATTTTTCCTTAATCCTATAACAAATAAACAAATCAAACATAATTAATCATTCTCACCTAGTAAAATACATAATAAACTACAAATATGGTGGAATTAAATAATAAAATTAAACACATATCACTTGTTATTTAGTGCCACCTTGATATTGTGCCAAGTATCAGTGATGATAAATAACATTATTCTTCTTTTATAATTCAACCTGTTTTGGTATTTTGGGAGCTGCGGATTTTTTCATTGAGGACGACTTTGAAGATTTGTTCTAATTGTAAAAATACAAGTCTTCCAAATAGTTAAGAGGATATTAGAGTCACACAATGTACCAAAAAATCATAGAAAAGAGGGACAAAAATAAAAGAACTCTGAAGACTTTGAGATTTAAGGCAGAGAAACTTAGTCGGGTTATGTGCTTTATTTTATTTATTTGTGTTTTTCATTAATGATGTGCAACTAAATTGATTTAAAGTTAGGTCAAACAACGTAACCTAGTTAGAACCCTAGTCGTGTTTTTCATGCTTAACTCATGTAATTAATTTTTATGTTAAATTCTTATTAGTGTATTGTTTTATTTTCATCTTTTTGATCAATTGATGAATGAATCTATGGACTTTTGTTGGATTTGGGAGATAACTTAGATTAGTTTATGTAGTAAGAATCATTAATTGAGACAAGATAAAGAGATTTACTTGTGTTGATGCGAAATTTAGCTTCAGACTCAACAAACGAGATTTATTTTTATGGAAAATTCGTGTAGTGATCGATATATGCGATAAAGGAAGGAGGAGCCAAGAATGTCTACGATAACTGGATGAATACAAAATTTAGAAGATCAGAGGAATAAGAGTATTGAGTGTTGAACCCCTTCTCATTTTTGTTTGCTTCTATATATAGTGTACAATTGCTTTTTGCTTGGGAGTGATGCTTACAAACATTTATTGTGGCCCCACATGCATGACACAAGGGTCTAATCGACCAAGAATAGACCTCCCTTTTTGACTATCGGTTGTCTGAGCCTCGTATGGTATAAGTAATTGCCATATTGTACTCAATGTGGGGTCCCATCCATTGTCAGAGATAAGGTTCTTCACGTAGGCTCCCAAGGGTCTGTAGAGGTAGCGTACCCACTACATTGGTTGGACCGCGACTTTTGGCTAAGGCACTTGTGAACTCGCTAGCGAGGTGCCTATATGCCCTAGGTCGCGGAAGGGATAAAATAAGGCTGCACTTAAGGTCGCTGGATTGAGTCGATATATGTAGCAGTCAATGGGTTGATAGGTCGCTGGGTTAGGTGAGGACCCTTTGACCATTGATCTCTGTTGACCTTCGACCCGTGTTGATTATTCGCGACCTGGTGAATACAACTTGTGATTAATGCGATGACAATAAGTTGAACTTCAGAGAGGTTTACAAGAATTTCTCGGTGCTAAATGCATTTAAGATGATTGATAATAAGCTCACTTAGAATTATGGAAAGGCGTGAATTCTATCACACATTCATCATATAATTCCCTCTAAATCATTGTATATATTTTATTTGCCTAGTTTTATTTACCTTTTTATTTTGTTTTATTTTATCCTATGTATACTACTACTATAAAAGAGCGAGCAGTGGGACCCATCTTCCTCACCTCCCATAGTCTCCACTATTTTGTCATGTAGCACTTCCTTTTTTTCTAACTAGTCATTCACCCGTGCATTGCACAGAAAGAACAATTTCAAAAAACTCCAAATATTAATATATATATATATATTTGAATAGTTAATCACCATCAAAATTTCATTTAAAAAAATCTGTAAATATATGGTTAAGTTATAGTATTTTACGTGTGAAGTTTGTAAAAATGCAAAATGAATAAGAATGTGGGATCCAAAAATTAGGAAAATACAGAAGTCCTATTGCATCACCCGTTTATAGAGCCTTCATTATGTAGAGTTGCATTATATTTATATTTGATGATAACCATCCAAAACTTTCTATGCTATCAATATGGATTGTTGCTTTTCCTGGAGGACTTAGTGAGACCCACATTGACATTGCTGGGAGGTTTGAGGGAATATGTTACTATATGAATACTATTCTCTCTGGACCTGTCGAGAAATTGAATTATATGGATCATGAGTGAATCATTTTAAAAAGCGATATTCTCATTACCATCTTTTCTTTCTCCAGAAAGAATATATGAACAACAAACTGATGCTATATGCATAAACCATTTAAATACTCCTTTTAATTGTTAGAAATGCAAATGGTAAGGTCAGCGCTCACTATTGATTGATATCTTCAAAACAACGGCAATAAAACGTAATACATTTCATAAATAAGAATTATATGAGAGTTGGCATGAGAAACATATTCCTCCACAAATAGAGGATGAGAAAAGGAATTTGGAGCACATGAGAAATACAGTTCGATGGAATTGTGTGTTTTTAGTATCACAAACTCTCTTTTTTGAACTGTGCACCTTGACGTTCCTTTCTCTTCTTCCTAACGCCCTTCTCCACAACATCCTTGAAGACACTTGCTTTTCTTTCATCTTTCTTCCCATCATAGATTATTGACATCCTATTGTAGACATCCAAAATCACTTTAAAAAAGGTATCAGAAATTTCATAAAAAATAATAATAATAAATTAAAGTAATAAACAAAGAAAGAGAAAAAAGATAGCAGAAACATTGCTGCTAGGCACTTAAGAGTTAAAAGAGGAGATTTGTTGTTAGCGCATTCTTTTGTCCTCAAATCTATTATTTCTTCTTCAAGCCCCAGCTTTGTTTCAACCTCTTCTCTCTTCCTTATTGCCTTTCTCCAGTAAGAAAAACAGAGGATCACATAAATGATCTTGACAGCCAAGCTAATAGAAGAATTTATCCTACAAAGCAATAATAACATACTTTCCAAGCATTAGCCTATCTATTACCTTAGCAAAGTGCATATTAATTCTGAGTGTTCTTCATTCTTTGTTGTACATATCAATGTCATCCAACTGAAACATACAGTAACATAACTGCTCCAATTTTTCTACAATTTTGGGAAGTCCAATTTGAGATTAATGATAGAGAACAAAAAAATTTGAAGGCACGATGATGCAAGATGGAAAGAGAAAAAAATGTGGAAATGAAAAATTAATTCGAGAAGAATTTAGAATTTTTTGAATAAGGATTTAGAATTTAAGATTCACAGCGAAGTGGATTCATTTGGCCAAGTTGTGTTTTGTATGTTTGTTGAAACAACGTATGATTTCTTACATCCAACCCCTAAACCAACCTAATTATCCTTACCCTCCTACCATCCTAATGCAACCTGATTCATTTAAGGGAAAGAATCAGGAAATAAGTATATTCTAAACACCGTTACAGCCAATATTTTTAAGTAAAATCTGAAAAAACTTAAGAGAATACTTAAATAAGACTTAATAATTTTAATATTGAGGAAAACAGGTTGCCTGCAAATATTGTTTTTGGACTCTATTTATACTAGTTATTTTCACCTACTCTCATGTGGGTAGATTAAAGTCTACCCCCTGGCATGCAATTTGTACCCACATGGCATGCCATGTAGAAGGGGGTAGACTTTAATCTACCCAATAGGGGTAGGTGAAAAAAATTACTATTTATACTACTAATGCATTGAATGTATATGACTCTATAATTACTAATACAATAAATGAAAAATTAAACATATTCTAAGAATTAACTTACTCTTAATTGCATAATTAATTGACTCTTAAGTGTAGAATTAAGTTGAATCAATTCCCTAATTAAGTGACTCGTAACGGTAGATTTAATTTGCATCAGTTCCCCTCCCTTGGGAGAAACTCGTCTCCTAATTTAGCACCATGACTATTCTTGTTTTTATAATGGTATTCATAGAGATCCCATAAGATAAAACATCCAGATAGCCATTGTTGCAAAGTGCAAACTGTTGTGCACAATAACTTGGAAATATGCTCAACCTAGATGCAAAAGAACTTTTTTTCCAAAACCAACAATCATGCCATGAAAAAGATTTGCTCCAAGCCCCTCTTCAATGCAATCTTTTTCTCCATAGCCTTGTGACAGACTCGATGGTTACCAAATCCATTGATGAGCAACTTCTTCCCTGAAATCTCACTAGAAAGTGTATTGTTAATGATGAAGATATTATAATGAACCTTTGAATCTACTAGTGTGCCAATTAACTTCCCATTCAAATCACTCCTCTCATAAAAACTAGACTGAAATTCCTTCAAGTTAGTATGAACAGTTAGCATTAATAACTCTTCCTCTCTGTCACAATCATTCGCATCAACTACACTCCATTGACATGAGATAGCTTGGCTGAGATCTTGTTTTTCATTCGCTAAGTAATCTGGGTTGCTCAGATTAATGTCCTTCACCGTATTCATTTCAACAAATATCTTCTCCTTTTGTTCCACAATTTCACGCTTTAATGCTTGCATATTTTTCCTCTCATTCTTCTTCTCCAACTCATGATCCACCTCTTTGATTTCAGCAGAATTAAGGCCAAGGTTGTTCTCTTCCTCTTTCTTCAAAATACTCTCCTTCTTATTTATTTCATCCTCTTTATCATTGGACAGCTATCTCATCTATTCTAATATTAGTTACAATAGATTTTGTAGTAGGATATGTAATTGGATTAGATTTATGATCTAAACTAAGGGGAGTACAGTTGAGACGATTTGCATTGCCTTGGCAGAAACTTGGATTGGATGCCTTTCTAGTGTTTTTAGTCTTTCTATCTATATGAAGTTCAACACGCAGAGCCAAGTTAACGGCCTCATCCATCGTCCAAGTGGTTTGTAACTCAAGCTTCTCTTTAATTTCAACATTCAGTCCATATATGTATCTCGAGACTAGATTTTCAGATTCAGAAATATTGTTTTCAGCACACAAGTAACAGAACTCTTTTGTATACTCTTCAACGCTTCGACTTAGTTGCTTGCAATTTCGATACCGTTGATGCATTGTTTGAAAGTAACGGTTAGAAAGGAACTTACCCTTCAATAATCTCGATGAGGTGCTTGATTTGAGGATGTGAACAATATTCAAAAAATATTGAAAAATTCCAGGCTATTGCGCTTTCCGGCGACGCGACAACCAATTCTAATGCCGAAATTATTTCTGGCGACCGAAGGCGGCCATTTCTAGTGACGGGGATTGCTCAATGTTGGGGATCTAAATCCCCAGAGGAGAGATCTGTCGAATCAGAGAAGAGGGGTTGGGTTTTGAAATTTTTGTTTCTGATTAGATTTTGGATCAGTCAACAAGGGCATTTAGGTACTCTGGGGATCTACTAGCGGCGCGGTGTACTCGCTAGCCGTCGCTACTGTAATTCATCGCCGGCCCTTAATTAGAGAGAGGGCGCGCGAGAGGAGTTGGGAGGAGGCCGTGTTGTTTCTGAACCGGATGGAGGGTTCGTTTTGGAGTTGCGTCGAAGGTGTGTGTGTGTGTCTCCGTCGCCAACATCGCCAGCATGACAGGTGATATTAAAGAGGGAGATCGACAGAAGGTGCTGGGAGAGGGGGTCAGGTTCTGACCGAATGAAAGGGGGTAGGTGGGTAATGTAGAAAAATTTTAAAGAGAGGTAACCTCTCCCTTTAGGAAAAGGTCACGCACACATGGTCTTTTGTTATTGGGAAATTGGGGAGGCCGCTTCATGATTCTCCAATGATAGGAGTTCATATGTGCGTAACCTCTCTATAAGATGTCACCTCTATATAAAAAGACCGATTAATATATGCCTGTTTACTTAAACTCTTAAGCAAGACACAAAATTACTTAAAAAATCAGCTAAAAAATCCCATCTTGTTTCTTCTTCAGTAGTCGGAATTTCTACCGTTTTAAGAGATCGGAAGAGCGTCGTAATAAACAGATTCCTTCGAATGTTTGGGTTTTTATTTATTTTTTTCTGTAGAATTTTCTCTCGGTTTATTGTACAAAGAAAACACTGCTAATAATTAAAAGTAACACAAAACAATAAATTTGTCTTGGAAGAAGTAAAATAGATGGGGGGGGGGGGAGAGTTTGTTGGAGTGTCTATTTAATATACTCTTTAAAAAATATAGAAATGTTTGTAACAATGTGGAATGATTGTTGCATACATCTCCCCCTTGATTTCTTATTTTCTCCAGATCCGACCTCTTTAATAAGTTTTTCGTTTCCATTTGATGCTCTAAGGACACTTTTGTGTTCTCCATGGGGCAAAGCAACGTATTACGTATGTGCTTACCTCTGCACTCCATCTTTTCTGAACCCATCCAACAGAGACACATCTCCCTTCAATCATGAACAAAGAAACGCTTTCACCGGCTTCTTTACCTCTTGATGGCAGGATAGGAATAGTAACAGAAGGTTCTCTTGGGATTGGTCGTGCAATCGCTGCTCACTTCCACTGCTTGGGTACCAAGCTTGTAATTAACTACGCTTCTAACTCTGACCTAGCTGAGACAGTAGTGTCTGAGATCAATACTAAGGCCAATCGTCCGGATCCAGTGGCAGTGGCAATTAAAGCCGACATATCAAACCCTGAGGAGGGGAAGACGCCCTTTGATCAATCTGAGAAGGAATTTGGATTTCAGGCCCGTATCCTTGTGAACCGTGCTGGGGTTTTGGGTCCAAAGTACCCAACTCTAGCCGATAAAAGTGTTGACGATTTCGACACGGGGTTTAATGTCAATACCAGGGGATCTTTTCTGTGTTGTCGGGAAGCAGCTAATCGGTTGATACGCGATGGCAGCGGGCAAATAATTACAATCTCTGCATCGTTAGTTGGAGCATCACTTGCTGGTTACTCAGCTTATGCAGCCTATAAGGCTGAGGTAGAAACTATGACAGATTTTGGCAAAGGAGTTAAGAGACTGGCGAATGCTTCTCCCCTGGTCGATTAGGTGAGCCTACTAATGTTGTTCAGCTTGTTGGATTTTTTGTCACTAATGGTGGAGGGTGGATCAACGGTCAAGTCATTTGCGTAAATGGAGGATTTGTGGTTTAATGGCGTATTCAACTCATTCTTTTTCCATTCGCCATCTATCAATCGAATGTATCATCAATGTGGTTCATGCCTTATGGTTTGAAATAGACTTCTTAAAAATTGAAGCAATGACATCCGTCCCCGAGTACCTTACGGACCAGGACCTTCTTTCCCATTTGAGACATGAATGCTAAACCGAAAATCTCAGAATCTTATCAGCTAACAAGTGTGAACAATTAACCTATTCGTATGTCCTTTCAATAATAATTTAAAAAAAAAAAAAAATTCTTTTCGTCCACAATTATTGTACATAATTCATACACACCCTCCTAAATTTACTTAAAATATCCCTAACTCCGTCTTTCATGAGATGACAAAGTGCAACGGTGTGTGAATTCAAAAGGTGATACAAATTATGTACAACAAATGTATTTACTTCGCCATTACTGTTTTTAAATTAAAAACAGTAATGGCGATGTAAATAATTCATACACACCCTCCTAAATTTACTTAAAATATCCCTAACTCCGTCTTTCATGATATGACAAAGTGCAACGGTGTGTGAATTCAAAAGGTGATACAAATTATGTACAACAAATGTATTTACATCGCCATTACTGTTTTTAAATTAAAATAATTTTCTCAAAAAGCCACAGAGAGAGAGAGAGAGAGAGAGAGAGAGAGGAGCTACACCCCACCCTACGCCCCCTTTTTGGTGCCTGGATCAAACAAAAGATTAGAAGAGTCCGCCCTTTGTAGATATATTTTATCGTATGGAGTGTGATGCATTATATTATATAATAAGCGTCCGTTAAACACATTAGAAGATGATAACACTATTCTTCAATGTGTCCAATAAACACTTGTCACATAATACATTAAACTCCATAAATGGTGTTCGACAGACGTTATAGAAAAAACTAGCTATTTGAAGGTAATGATTCAAATAAGCTTCATAAAATATGATAAATTTACCATCTTATCTTTAAATTATTTTTCCTCAATTATACAATTCACACATGTTAAATTGTTAATTTACCACCATTTTATCAAAAATTGCCTAACAATTACCTACAAATAGTATTTTTCATAGCGGAATTGAAAGGGACATTCTGATATTCTATCATGCCACATCTCGCAAGATCCATTTAACAATTATTTATAAATGTTTTTGTTTATAAATGGGTGGATGTGACATATTTTATCACATTCCTATCACACTTATATAAAGTGTTATAAAGTGTCAACCACGAAAGTTAACACTTAACCCATTTATAAATTCACTATCTACAAATTGTTACCAAAAGGAACCTGTAATCTTTTTCTTTCCTTTTTTTTAAAATTTTAAATAAGAGTTTTATTGATATCCACCAAAAAAAAAAAAAAAACCAACAAGGTAAGCAAGGGGGAGAGATCAACCCCTTTCCACCTCCAAACAGCAAATAAAAGCAAGAGAAAGAAAACAAACATCCTAAAAGGGGAAACGATCCCGTAATCTGCATGGGCGACGTCCTAAATTGGACACGTAATACACCAATTTACACCCTTCAAAAAAAAAAAGTCACTCTAACCATTGCAGAGAGTACATTAAACCCGCATTGCAGTAAAGAGGAGCATGTCGTTCGGCATTCAAGCGAGCATCTTCTTTTTCCCTTGCCCCACCATGCGACTGCCAGGGCATATGCCATGTTTCCATCTCAAGTTAAAATAAAAAAATAAAACACAAAGCACGCCATAGGTTTGTGTGAACGCAAGATAAGATCAGAAGATGTCAGTCACTTCGTTTTTATATATCAGAGGTAGAGAATTTTGGGAGAACTCTACTAACATGCGACTGGACCATTAACACATCTCATTCTAGCAATCTAGTCCGCATATCAAGATGATGCTTGTCTCAGATAAATCTAAGCATGTAAAAACTGCTTCAATTTACTAATTACCCTCCAAGGAGCAACGAGACAAATGAAATAAAATATACAAAAAAAAGCCATATGCCACATGAAAATCAATGGTACAAGAAACAATCAAACATACCTTTGCCTTTATGCCATCAAAACATAATCAATTTTGTTCTTTCTTGGCCGCTTGAAGCATTTCAACTATAAGTGTCTTTACCTCCCTAAAAGTTGGAAACAATAAGAGAATTGCTATATGAACAATGTTATTCTAAAGGGTAATTTTCACTTTTTTCCCCAAATTTTCAACATTGACGCAATTTTGTCCATATTCTTTGTTTTTCATCTGTTTTGTCACCAATCTTTCAACCTCAACACAATTTTGTCCCCATTCTTTGTCCTATGTTTTGTCCCCTATCTTTCATAAATTCACGCATCTCCTCCCTTTTGTCAATTTTTTCTATTAAAACGGTACATTAATAAGGGGCAATATGGAAATAAAATTTGGGTAATTTCACTATGTCCCTAAACTTTCAACCTTGACACCATTTTGTTCCCATTCTTTTTCCCCTGTTTTATTCTCAACTTTCACATATTCAATATCAAATTCTATCAATAATTGGTTATATTTTTTTTTTTTTTGGGGAACTAAATGTCCAATTTTGTTTGTTGAAAATACGTTGTTCTAACGCATATTCTTTAATCAGATGTTTAATTTGTAGTTTTTAGTTAGCTTCTTGGTTAACTAAGTAATATGGTCTTTTTAGGCATATTTGTGGACTCCAGTGTTACAATTTGGATTCTAATGTTCAAGATGATTTTACCACCCCACTAGGATGCAAAGTCCTCTTGAAAATTAGAATCAAACCTGGTTAAATACATGTAACACTAAAGATATGGCCAAAAATACCAAATTAATAGTTAACCAAGAATTTAACTAGAAAATACCAATTAAACATCTATTTCAAGAATATATGTCAAAAAAATGTATTGCAAAACAATTGGACATTCAGCCAAAAAATAGTATCAATTAATCATCAAACCAAATTAAACGCACCAGACAGAATTTAATATTGGGAACATAATAAGCGAATATATGAAAGTTGAGAATAAAGCAGAAAAACAAATGGGGCAAAATTATACGGTTAGGGACGTAAGTGAAATTACCCAAATTTTATTCCCATTTCACCCCTTACTAAGATGCCGTTTTAATGTAAAATTTTACAGAACGGATAAAACGCATGAATTTATGAAAGATTGGGGAGAACATAGGAAATACAAAGAATAGCTACAAAATTGTGTCGAACTTAAAAGATTAGGGAGAAAAGGAAGGAACACAAAAGATAGGGGCAAGATTATATCAAAGTTGAAAGTTTGGGAACAAAAAGTGAACATTACCCTACCCTAAACTAAAAAATAGAAAACCAAACAAAATTGAAGAGTGAAATAATGATAGCAACAAAGATCCTTATCCCACATTCTACACTATCGCTTCCCGTGTTGGTTAGATAGCATACTTTAGATTAAAAGACCAAAGATGTACAAAACCATCATCTATTTATATGAGTGCTACATTAAAATAGTTTTAGCAACTACCAGAAACTTGATGACTCACTTTCTGTCCACTGCCCGTCTAGGAAATGGAATCCGAAGCTTGCATTTCTCTCCCTGGCAGCCAACCTGGAGGATATGACCACATCTCAACTAATAAATATAAGTTGTACCTTATGCTGGTAAGAGAACAGTTGGGCAGTAAAATTTCAGGGATCTAACCAACCGGAAATATATAAATATAAAATCAACAGCACTATAACCTTCACGTTGAAACCAAGGCTATCTACATCCAGCATGTAAGCAGAATCCACCTGAAATTAGTGATTAAATGAAACATCAAAAAATCTTCACTAAGTGTCGATTTAACATAATTTACAATTGAATATGCATATTTGACAACAATGTAGGCAAAAGTGATTAAAAAAAGCATTCATGGGACCATGCTCATCATCATTATAATGGCAATAATAACTTAAACCACAAAAGTCAAGTCAAGGCAAAGCTTGATTTGATAGTGATACTTTTGGACAAAGAAGTTTCAGATGATGAACCAAAATGACTTTTACAGCAGCACCAGCCATTATGACAGGATGCCAGTGTTAAATGACACTTTATATTTGATGCCAATTGTCTTACTTGTACATGTTCCCAAACAAGCTACACTTTTTACTTCTGCAGAACTTTTCGTGGAAAGAATTCTCAAAGCAAATTCTTAATGTTACCGGTATTGAAATAGTGTGCTGTACAATAAGCTTTGTATCCTCTGCATGATCCTTATTCATGTGGGACTGAAAAAAAAAAATAAAAAAAAAAAAAATAATAATAATAATAATAATAAAAATCAAATCAAATCAAATCAGTAGAACCTAGAAATGGGAAGTTTCGTCAGGGGCAAAAATAAAAGAAATAAAGCAACTGTATATCACATATGCAGTTTCGTGGCAGGGCACACCGTTATAGGCTTTGAAAACTGATATAACGGATCAACTTTGGCTGTTCTAAACTCCTCCTTGCTGAAGTCTACAAAATTTAAAGGCAATGAACAATAAGAAATGCTTGAACAATACAATAAAAACGGTTGCATTTTACACTTCAACTGCACAAACTTTGTTCCTCACCAGTTGACTACAAAAGTCTTAGTGTAAGAGCTAAAGGCAGGAAATGTAAAAGAAACATAGAGGATTCCAGGAAAAATGGGCTGACAATAGACAAACCTCCTGAACCCAACAAAGCTGACGCAACACCTGTAACATACCGTACAACTTTGGGTTCAATGCGCAAGAACTGGAAGTCACCAAAGTCAACCTTCACAAAGTGTTGTCTCATTACTTCAACTAAAATAAGAACAAAATGCCTTGTCTACAAGACTAAAGTCATCAAACGGCACAAATCAGATAATTACCCAAAATGCATTGGGGTGCCTAGCCAAATACGCAGAGTGAATAGCATCTATTTCTGTCTGTTCGACCTATTCCAAGACAGAAGGATATTCATGTCAGATGCAGCAGGAATTGAATAGAAGATCATGGAATGTAACACCACACAGAATTTGCATTTGGTGATCAAGAGCAATGATGAGAGTATCGTGTAAAAATTGAAGAATAAGCCATGCTTACTGGAGTGGCGTCGCCATGCACTGTAATAACTAAGTCGGACCTATCCTCAGGATCTTTTGCGACAAGCAGGGAGCATTTGGGATTAGCAAACAGGTCCTGCATTAATTAGCAATTTAGCACAGCTCGACATCTAAAGATATAGAGAACTTCACGAAGACTCAGAAGATTGAAATTTTTTTCAAACCGACTGTATACTATTTTGCAATATGCCATCCTTGGAAGAAATAACTCAAATAAAATAATATTTCTGAATCCACGATGAACTTAGGACTGTCTATTTGAAGATCCAGGATTTAATTTATGTCTTATACAATTGATCCCTGCTAAATTGCATTGATTTAACCTAAAAAGTTCATTTCAATTGGTATCCAACATTTGCTAATTTAGTGCTTTACGATCTCTAGTTGCTATGGGAAACAGAGGAAGCAATACATAGGATTCATTACGTTTTAGGGATATGCCAAGGAGCAAAATTTCTCTGGATTAATTGAAGAACAGCAGCTCAATGGTGTGCATTTTCTTAGTTTGACGAGTGAAGGAGAGCATGACCTAGGAAGGGTTAAGGGAAACGTCATTGTAACTGTAAGTCACAGATTACAGAACAAACCTTTGCATGAACTGCCAAGTTACTGACCGCTAAAATTGGACATCCATAAGCATCACAGGCAAAGTCAACCATCGACCCTGATGGATAGCCCTCATGCTTCTGCATTTTATCAAGGGGGCACACCAATTAACCAACCAATCCATAACAAATAAGAATTATAATACTGAATCAATTACACATAATCAAGTACAAAATGGAAGAATACTGACTATAGCAATCGTACATAGGAAGCCAAACCATCCACTACGGCGTATTTGACTAGATCTCAAAAAATTAATCAGTTCACAGAAGGCAAAATGAACAGAAAGAATAGTCGGGCAATACAATTATGCAAGTGCAGATAACATGCATTCCGGGGAAAATCAAATAAACCTGAGAGAAAGTTGATAAGACGCCGCGTAGGCTGTGATCCAGTAGAGTTCTGACTTCCTCAATCGGAGGGAGGCGAGCCGCTTGTTCCTACAGATGGAAAGTTAATAAAACAATTCTATACAAAAAATCCCCTGGGAATTCACACGTAATTAACTCTATAATATAAAATGATTGATCGAATAAGTAGGAGGAGGAATATCAGACCAACCTGGTGAGCTTGGATGTGTCTGAAAACGTCTAGTTGGGACTTGTCATCGGCAGAGATCGGAAGAGTTCTGTGTGAAAACCCACCAAAAAGAAAATAAATAAATAATCAATAGGTATAGATAAGGAAAACAAAAGTGAAAGAAAGTGGGATTGACAAAGGGGAGATGTCGGGCAGACTTGAGTGCGGGACTTAGAAGAGGAGGCCATGGATTGAGACGAAAGACAGCTTCGTATGGCGGGAGCAAGAAAAAGATGCAGAAAGGGAGTGGGAGTGGTTAGAACAGGAGTGTGGGGAAAACGAGGAAGGAAGTGTAGAACTGAGGATGACGGCCTCGAGAGTACTAGAAGAGTCTTCATTTTCAAATAATCCCAACTGCTTCCTTCCACCGATAGACAAATCGGAATTACTAGAACCGGGGGCTTAGGCTCATTAATAATTGGCTCCCTGGTTTCTTCCCTGCTCGAGGTTTATTCTGGTTTTATTTTTTTCCTGAATTCTGGGGTTGTTTGTGCGGTCGGGGGATTATTAGGAAACTTATACACAGTGAACCATTGTGCGTGCAATTTTTCTAGGAAAACGCACCCACCACAAAAAATCCGGAGGCCCCACCAAAAACCAAATTCAACTTTCAGATACATTTTCCTCCCCCGACCCAGTGCAAAAACACCCCTCCCCCAGCCCAATTGTCTGTGATTGCCCGAACACCACCGGCCACCGAAACGGGGACGAACCTCTGACGAAGGGATCCCCCATTTTCCACAGTCAGTTGCATGGAAAAAATCACGCATTTGTTGGGCAATTGCTTCGAGTTTTTTTACTAGTGCGCCCCTCTTCTGCTGAAATCTTCATCTGGGCATGACATCGATCGATTGGAGCCTCCATTAGAATGGTCTTAGGCAGGAGAACAAGCTTCATGTGGTCCGCGACTTCAGTTTTCAAAGAATCAAAAATACCTCAATTCAAAGTTTGAAAATTAGGGTTCGTCAATGAAATCCTTCATTGGAGATCAAACTTTGCGATTGGAGCACCCATTAGCTTCTCCTCAAGTGCAGAAACAAAAGCCCGAAGGACCCGAACTACAAGTTTCGGCCAATCAGAAAACCCCAAATGTGGATTAAACCTCAAATTTGTCTCATCGATTTACCACTTTCCGCTCTGAATTTGAAGATGCTCTAGAAGGAAACATTGCTCATGAGGTCGAGATGAGGCGGATGATGCTAGTCCGAGATCGAGAATCGCCGAAGCGTGGTGCACGCGTTGTCGGCACCTGTGCCCTAGTGGTTCCCAGGTCCTACTTTTGCACCACCGTCATGTTCTCTACTATCAGGAGACTTTGTATGGTGTTCAAATGGCCTGTACTTAAACATTAAACCCTAAAGGAGTGCAACAAATACAACCGTTGACGACTGTCTCACCTCTTGGACTCGTGTGCACATATGTCAACCGCTCAGAATGTTGAGGTGTTGATCACTCCACTAAGTACAAAATAATGGTCATATCATGTTGGAGAATGTTGGGAAATTATTTCCAACACAATCTTGTAACGAATCATTATATTTGTACGACTTTATATTGAAACAAACTATACATATAATTCTAGTTATGTGCAATGTTGTCGACATGCCCGCTATTTGTTTCTTTGGGCTTAGTGTTCACAGATGTGTGCTACTTAGAGGTAGCGTAAGGTATTGCCGCTTGCGTTTGTTGATTTGATTTTTTTTTTTCCCTATAATATCATGAACTGTGCACAATTGAATTGGCGATAAAATAAGAGCATGAAGCGTGCTTAGGAAATACAATTAGCAATCATGAAGTTAATTGACACAAATTTCTACCATAAGGTCCATAACAGAACTACTTGTTTAAATGTAAATCATGTGTGTTTTTTGAGAAATTTCAACAGCATCCCTCTAGCATGTCGACATATAAAACCTGATGTGCAATATATATTCTGTAAACATGCATCATTGTAATTGTAGATATATATTACAACTACATTACAGCTTAGAATTCAAAGTACATATGGCCTAAGCGCACAAATAATATTGAGATGGAGCACATACAATTACAAAAATTGCACTTTTGCAAGAGAACAATATAAGGAGGCCGTATATCCCATCCAAGGCAATTCATTCTTCTATCGCCCTGCAGAAGGCATCACTATAATAATTAATGATCCAGAAACAAACACACTTGTATGTTGACAACTATGCTATGACCACATAAAATAGGACACATGTTTTTTCGTGTATGCTAGTATGTTGACAAAACTACTTCAAAAGTAACAGACAAACAGCAACATGCCGCAAAAGAGGTTCAGATGAATGACCAAAATCAGATATCATCATTGCTTGTAAACCATAGCACCACAATAGTCACATTTTGTTTGCTCTAACCTGTCTACATATAAGGCATGTGAATTCAAGAGCAAAATTATTACTAAACTCATATTGTCTGTCATAAACTAACCCCGACAAATTTGAAGGAAAAATACCCAAAAATATATCCAATATGCATATAAAGCACATTGTGCTCTACAGCCATATTTGTCGTACACCACATCATGTCTAACATGTTAACCACCTAGTCCTCTATCATTATATCAGTTATATAACTCAGGGTGCATAATCATGTTCATTGTTGAGCAGTTATGTACTACTACTTTTTTCAGAGTAAAAAAAATTGTGTTCATTAGTACTCACAAACAAAAGGCGTCACGGCCGTGACCTATAACGTATATCTGCCGGGTCTCAAAAAATATTTATATAATCCCTCCATCAGCCTACGAACAATATTCGTTACATGAAAGGTTTACGCATCCGAATCTATTAGACATAACAATTATTTAGTTCATTACCTCGTCCAAAAAAGATAGATCGGCAATGAGCACATCACACTCGTTCTCCAAGCTTGTGTTGGTGTACGGTTAACTTGCCTCAGCAAAATGCACATCATCAGACACCTGGGGCCTGTATGGCTCAATCTCTGGGCTATCTCTGGGCAAGAATGAAACATCTTATAAGCATAAAAATTTTAGGGGAATGAGTACATATAGAAAAGCAAGAATAAGTACTATGCCTTGTTGGTGTTGACTGACAATTCCATGCATCATGGCCTGCTCTCCTACAATTACTGCAATGCCTATTGCAATGTGAAATTGCTTTCTCCTATGAAGATTTATGTTGCTTGCCTGACCCTCTAGTGCGTGCACACACTGGGTCCTTAACAACCATCTCTACTTGGCTAGTTTGCACTACAAATTGGTTCTGAATTGCACCCTCGTCATCTATGCTGTTTGAAGTTAAGTTAGCACTCTTTAACAGGTTTAACAAATAATTACGACGAGCCACACTTAATGACACTTTATCAATTGCGGTCGAAGCAAGTTGTTTAAGTCCCGCTTGTCTAGCCTGTAACGACTCCATAGTGAATACATAAGAGGCTGGGGCATAAAGAGGATCATTCTTTGCACTCTTTGTCCATCGGCGCAAAATATTTTTTTTGGTAACTTCATGATTTGTTTCACCCACAGCCAGCAAAGCATATGGCAACAAGGAATCTACTCAAACTCAAACATTTGATAACTGCAGGATATGTGGCCTATCGATATGTTATACGTCAATACACGATGACGCTCAGCTCTTTCCCTTTCCTCTGTATATCTCCGAACCTCATATGTCTTCCGTTCATTTGCGCTGTTAACAACGTGGCAAGTATATCGAGTACACTGCTGCAATTCAGATTGAAATTGTTGAAACACGGCTTTCGCGTAGATGTAAGCCATCTGATGCTCGACAACATACTCTTACGAAGGCCCTGGCGTTTCATTCAAATCCCGATGGTTGGCCTCCAACTCGCGGTGCCTCTGGTAAACAACCATTCAAGTAATGCGTGTGACCACCTCATTTAATGTGCATTTCTTGTCCACATACCTTTTGAAAAAGTTGTGATTACTTTTGACCCTCTGGCTGCTCAACGTCCCAGCCGCAAAGACTGGCTTCACATATGCGGGCACCTATTGCTGTCAGATTGAGTATATTTCAGATAACCATACATTGTCCACCAACTCCGAAAGGCTTATTTTCTCTAGCCATTCCCGGTTAAACTACTCTGGTGTCTCAGAGGCATGATGATATTCACGAGTTCATGATGTAGATGCATGTGAAACCCAACATTCATCTTTTTCGAAAACTTCTGGAGGATGTGCCATATGAAGTGATGATGCGCTGCCCCGCGAAATACCTTCGCAACTGCAAGTGCTACTGCAGCATCCTGGTCTGTAATAATCACTCCAGGTACTTGGTGACATGGCATAGCTTCTAAGAATTTTGAAAAAAGCCATACAAATGAATCTCCCGTCTGCTTACTTAACAATCCGCACCCGCACACAGTGGTCTGAAGATGGTGATTGACCCCAACAAATGGAGCCAGGTGTGAACCATACCTATTTGTGCTAAATGTGATGTCAAAAACCACGACTTCTCCAAAGAATGCATAAGAGTTTCTATAATCACAGTCGGCCCAAAAGAGTCTTGAAGGCGTGCCGTCACTGTTGTTTCATAGTAGTAGAAAAAATCATCATTTTTTTCCTTTTCTGTCCCGAAATAATGAATCGTAGACTGTGCATCACAATGATCAACCACAGCTTTCAAAGCCCCTTTGTAATTGTAAATGTCTTTCTCTGTACACCCTATCAATGATGGACCTCCAGCATCATTCGCCAATAGCCTGATCTGGGCATGTGTGGGAATGTTGGCATCGTAATACTCATGCAAAAGAGCCTTTTTGCAGCTGACACACTCCGGTATGACCTTAACAAGTGAACCTTGTTGGGATGCATAGGGCATAGTTGTGAGTCGCTTCGAACAAGGTGACTTTCCCCTCATTATCATCCGGCTTCTTTGAAATGTTCATTCTGGCCTGACACCCACACCTTGTCTCACAATGTCTTCTTTGGACCCCCTGCTCAAATGCCTCTTTATGATTCTTTCGGTACGCTTCAATAGTCTTCCCATCTTTACTACACGTTAACGACTTCTAGCAAACTACACCGGCCACATTTTTCCTACTGCTGCCAATTTTTGTACTAAACCTTGCCTTCTTTACATAATCATTGTACCACTCCATTGCAACCTTTGCACTCTCAAACTCGTGCCCAACAATGATTGCCTCTCCAAGCTTCACGACGGGTGTAACATTTTGATTGCCAAGCTCAGCTACATGCCCTGTCATAGACATTTAAAACAAATTATTAACTATATTCAATTATTCACAAACTAAAAAAGGCAGCATTTAGAGTATGTCTACTCAATTTTCCTTCGCAGGATGGATTCTGGTATGATGGCAGTTCCTTGAAGGGGGTGTCATCTCCGTTTCCTAAAATATATGGCATGTGAGAAGAACAAGGTTTGAGTCCAACTGACATCAATGGTGGCGAAGCATTGGGGTTGCCTTAAACTTCCACGTTTACCCTCTGGACGATTGTCTCAATGAGTGGTTATCACAGTCATTTTTGCATTCGAACGTAGAAATGAAGCATCATTTTCCAAACTTCATTGCAGCATCCATATTTGTGAAATAATTAGTGCTTCGAACGCACACAATGACTATAATGGCTCTAATGGAAACAATTGATTATTAAGGGAATAATTTATATATGCTAACAACTCTAAGAATATATCTATGATTTCCTCTTTTTGGAGTCTAAATTTTAAACTTCGTAAAGTATGAAATGAAAGTTAAAAATAAAAAGAATGATTCGGTAAAATATTTAGCTTAATCTAGTCAATTCTTGAAAAATCAGAAATTTTAATGACAAAATAAGTGATTTCAAAGTAGAAACCCCATTTAGCTGAGAAAAAATTCTTGAAACGATTATATAGATTTATATCTAGAAAATCAATACCAATGGCATGCTTCGTAACACAAGATGAAATATAATTAGAGAACTAAACCAAAAAACCTCAAATCTTGTTCATATGCCGCAGGTCAAACGTGCTCTTCAAGATCAAATAGAAACCCAGCAAATATGCAAACTTGAAGCCAACAAATCAGAACACAGATCGAAAAAGAACTTACACAAGTAAGAGGATAACGAATTTGATAGATTTTGAGCATACCTACAACGCAAGGTTATCTAAATTGAGGACTTTCGACGTACATATGGTATATGGCTTTGCATTAGTTATTTAGATTTATCTATGTTGAAATTTCATGTATTAATTTTATTTTTTATTTTTTATTTTGGTTGGATATGTAATTTTATGTAGAAATTAATCATTCTACTTCTAAAGGATTTTAAGTTTGTTTACTAAAGACTTTGTGGTATTAGTGGGTGATTTATTGACCTACCATATAGAAGAGTCCTACATCTAGGTTTGGGGGTCTAGATAAGTTAAAACTATGCTTCTGATATATGGCCAGAGTTATGATTGTATTGAAAAATTTTTAATTTATGTTATCTCTTTTTCTGGGTCTTTGTTCAGACTCTAAATTGAGCCCCTATTTCCCAACATGTTCGCTCTTCTAGTAGAACAGATTATGCTATAGAACCTTAAACTCTGCATCACACAGAATCCAATGTAATTCCATTCGGCTGGATTTGATCCCTCACTTATGTAAATAATGAACGAAGCTAAACAGTGAGGAAGTTACTGAAAAACTTTCGTGCCACCGGTGAAAACAATATTAAAATGTATTTGAGCATCCAATCACAACTCTTGTCAGCCTTGAACGTTTTTTATTCACTTCTAATTTCACATGAAAAGGTTTAAAACTTGAAGAATCAAGAAAACAAATTTGATAAGCCACCTAGGATCCTGCTGAGTTGTAACCAAGAGAACTATAACATAATTATATCAAAGGCAATGGGTGAATACATGCTTAGAAATCTCCTACTCGCTTAGAAATGCCATAAAAAGTTACAATCAAAGACAACTACACAAACAATTGGTGAATAGAAGCTCAAACTAAGTCTACATTGTGTAAAATTTCAGAAATTTCCCTCCAATGTTAAACCAAGGCTCTAGTTGTCGCGGTCAAACGGTGGGGCAGACGACAAAAATGATTGAGGTGGGTAGGTTTTTCTAAAAATGGGGGTTGGGTGGGTTTTATTGGGAAGTAGTCCCTCCGTCGCCCGTGGCAGGTGTCCGGTCTGGCAGGTTTCGGAAGTTCGATAGCAGGGTGGGTTGAAGGGTGATTGTGTTCTCCCTAAAAGGGGTGGAGGTGGTTTTCTCTGAGACGGGAGTGGATGGGGTTGGTTTTTGTGGTGGGCAATCCCTCCGTCACCCGCATTTCCAGTTCGGTCCGGCGGGTGGCGGTGTCGGAGGCGATCATATAGGGTTGGGTTAGGGTGCCATTCTCTTCTTTTGAAAGGAGTTTTTGGTTGGGGAGGGGATTGGCTAGGGGTTATCTATCTGACAATTTTTTTATTATGTTTTTGGTAGGGCCTACTTTTTTTATCTGACAATTCCTCTCCCTTTCAAAAACACTAGCGTTTTCTTAGAAAAATTATAGGTGTGAAAGCCTACATAATTGTTCTAATAATTTCTCGATACACATGCGTACGGTAAGATATCCCACTATACAAATGATGAGAGATCAAAACTATCGAGAGATGACAAATGGCAGATTTGGAACTTTTTTTTCTCTTTAAATAATCACCTATTATTGTTCACTGCGACTGCATTTACCATATATAGAATGTGACAGAGACCGATACTGAGAACAAAAAATATCGCATGGAATAAAAAAATATACTCTTGCCGTCCTAAAAAGATAATCTAGTAGCCGTTTCAAAAAGATAATCCAACTACTATATCGGGTTTAAATTTAATTTTTCTTTTTCACGTTTACTCCTATCTTAATTTATATAGAAATACTTATCCTCGTATCTTTATAAGATGTGGAGAGTCACATTTTCTCACATTTCATCGGACTCGTATCGCTTAATGCGGTCACATTTACCAGACAGAATGTGATGGCCACCAATGGTGGTAATTAAAAATATTAGTATTTTTATTCCCAACAGAAAACTATATTTAAAAGATACATGTAACTCTCTCCAAAAAACTGTTTTAAAAAATAAGATACGTGTAATTCGTACTTTTTCACGATCAATAAAACTTAACCAGCTAGTACATCTTGACTAATGTTGCATATAACTCTTTTTTCCGATTATGTGAGTCTGTTTGGTGTTTATTATAAATCAATTCGTTTATAATACATTTTAAATTTTAAAATTTTGGAACACTTGTCATCTTCTCCCATTAACACCTCACACACAATCACATAAAATACTACCTCAGTCCCAAAAAGATGGTCCATATTTCCTTTTTTCTAGGTCCCATAATATGGTCCAATTACTATCTTATGCATGTATTTTATCTATAGAGTTCTAAATATACCCATGCTTAATACATCTTGGTAATATGGTTTATGACTTGGGGAATACAATAAATTGGCTCTGTGAATAATTGATTATGAGTTGTATATTAAGTTTTATTGTATATATACAACAAACAAATTCATCTACGTTAAATTTTATTGATTGCTTATTGACATTAATAGAAGGGTATAATTAGAAAAATATAGGTAAACTTTAATATTTTAACTATCATTTCTTAATATTTGTGTATAGTTGAAATAGATCATCTTTTTAGAACGAAGGTAGTAATATTTTTTGGAAAAATTTTATTTTGCCCACGTATGCATGTTATTATGTATACGTGCAATATGTGGCATACATCTAGGCTATAAGTGTGAGATGCTTGTAGTTTAGATGTTTGACACATATGTACGTATGTATAATAACATGCATGTGTGTAGGTAAAATAAAATTACTGATATTTTTGACTTTTCAAGAAAATTTAATCAATTAAATTAAGACAAGTAATCATTCCAATACAGTAGTGTGGCGGTATCAAGGTCCAGAATAAGTATTTGATGTTCAATAGCGTTTCTGGCTTTCTGCGGTTTAACATAACATGTAATAC
The DNA here is from genome assembly GCA_963692815.1 of Nyctanthes arbor-tristis. NCBI lineage: Eukaryota > Viridiplantae > Streptophyta > Magnoliopsida > Lamiales > Oleaceae > Nyctanthes > Nyctanthes arbor-tristis. Next base: position 10,945 of record CAVNYN010206799.1, on the reverse strand, counting down.
AATGCACCTACTAGAGATGTATCATTTGCCGACCAAAAACACATCCAACATGATGTTCTTCCTTTGCCCAAACACACCCCGAAAATATCAAGTAGAATTAAACATGGCAATTCCGTTCACATTCACCGCCCTGTGAGCCAAGTTGAGCTCACTAGTCATAGAGAGCAGCCCGTACTAGGGCTCGTGACCTTTCGAGCCAAGCCTGAGCTGATTTGTGCAGTTTTTTTTCCCACTTAACGAACTTTTTAGATAGTATTCAAAGCGTTTTGCAAGAGAAACGCTTGTTTAAGTAAATGCCAATTGTATTAATAGTGTCCACAATTAAATGTACAAACTCTCGTACATCATTTCTCCCTTAAAAAGAAAGGAAATGAATAAGCACCCCCAATAAGTTACAAAGGAAAGTAATTAACAGCACGCATGAATCTCAGTTTCTGAAATGATAGTTTCAATTATGGAATTCAGGAGGCATGAGTAGTTGGGGTGGCTATCCTAATCATTGTTGGACGCATGTTTACATATTGACTCATTTCCTTATGCCATTTGTCATCAAGACCGGTGTTGGATGTGGTTTGTGGCCATCATTCAAAACTCGCGATTTATGTCATGTATTAAAGTAGAAAGGTTCAATATATCCCATGCAATGCGTGATAAAAACCGAGTAACTCGCCTTGTGGTTGTCCCACTAGTGTATTAGGGTTGACGCTACACCGCTCTACGAACTGTGTGAACTAAATATTGAATCAATTATGGAATCCGCATTTTAGCATATGCGTAGCCCCAATGCAAATTTGGTTATAAAAGACAATATCGATAAAGTTCCATGTATTTTTGAAGAGTGGATTGAAGAAGCTAGCCAAACGGACAACGGGAAAGGGCACAGAAGAAAATGTCAGACATTTCTTAAATTTGCGTCAAAATTGGGTCAAAGTCGAACTATGGGTTTCTAGATAAAGGAACAACATTGACAACCATAGAGTTCTTCCAAGATAAGAAGGACAGAATTTGCGTTTCAAGTAAATGGAAGAAAATCAGTATGTAGTTTATAGGGATAGCAACTGTACCCCAATCCAAACTGAAACCCATTCAAAAAGAGTTGGGTCCATTGGTGGTCAAATCAAGTCGCAGAGTTAGAACGGAATTGCCTTGATTAAATTAAAAATTATTTTAAAATAGGTAAAAATATTTTTAAATAAAAGAGAAAATTTGAGAAAGCTCGTAATGTCTTACATAACGGAAGATCACATATTTGCGCGGAAATTCTTCCCATTGAGAGGAGGAAATTGGCATAAGAGCTGAAAAATTTAACCCTCAGTCTCATCATTCACATGACCATGGTGAAGCAATCAGTTTCTTAAGCGAAAGAACCAAAAAATAAGAATACTTTAAACACCGTCGGAGCTAAGATTTTCAAGAAAAATCTAGAAAAACTTCAAGAGAATACTTAAAAAAAAAGACTTGATAATTTTAATATTTAGAAATAAAGTGCCGACAACTATTGATTTTGAACTCTATTTATACTATTAATTAATACATTGAATATGTATGAATATAATTACTAATACAATATATAAATGAAAATGAAACATATTCTAATAATTAACTCACTTTTAATTGCATAATTAAATGATTCAAAACTGCAGAATTTGCCCATCGGGCCTAATCCATTTGGTTAGGGGGCTAGGCTGAGTTACTAGGCCCTAGAGGTCTCAGGTTTAATTTCTTTATATAGGGTATTTTTTACATTTTATTGTAGTATATATTACCACTATATGTGGGTTTATGTTATCTATTTTCTGTGTTTCAGTAAGATAAATATCTATGTGCATTTGTACTATTATGATGCAGATTTGTAATTATACTTTAAAAAAAACTATAGAATTAATTTGCATCAATTTTCTAATAAAGTGACTCAAAACTTTAGATCTAATTTGCATCACATAGACTGGTCATGGAAGCCGCGGAGTGGCGCGCAACTATCTCGGTGTGAATAACTCGTTAGCTCACCAAATCGGGAGCCATTCATGCTATGACGAGCTGCGAACCACAAGCTGGTTCTAAGGATGGCAACAGGTTAGGTTCGGGGTGAATCGGGTCCACGCAGCCATGACCTGCGAAGCTTTTTTTCCGCCCCGCCCCGCCCCCCCGACCCTCTAGAATTTGGGGCGGGTCTCAGAGCGGATCGGGTCAAGGTTTTTGATCCGTTTAGTGACCCGTTTAGCTTTTTTTAATATATTTTTATTTTTTTCCTATTTTTTCCTTAATTTTTTTAATTTATTTTTTATTTTTTTAATTTAAACAAAACGGGGGCAGTTCAGGTCGACCCTGATCCGCCCCGCCCCGCGCCGCCCCGCGAATGATTAACCCTTAGCTACCCGAACCCACCAGCCCGCGGGGCAAAAATAATTTTCCCTATTTGGATCGGGGCCCCACGGGTTATCGGGTGGGTCCGTTCAAATAGTCATCCCTCTGGCTCGCCGAGTTTTTGGTTTGTAAGCCACATTGCCACGTCTAAGCAGAATGCATGCTTATCAGATATATTTCAAAATACAATTTGGTAATTTATATTTGAGACTAGATTCCAAAACATCCTTGTGACTTTAAGGGAATGATAGAGCATGACATGAGTTAGTTCAAAATCAACAAATGTGGATTAAAGTAAAAAGAAAGAAAGAAAGAAAGTAGGGAAAAAAAATGAAAAAGAAGAAACTGATCAAAACAGGGACAGAGAGCTAAAGAAGAACTGGTAAAACTTAAAGCTCCAAATATGAACCATCATTAATTGTTAACAACGAAAGTCCAAACCCCAAAATTATTGAGCCTAAAGCGATAAATAGATGCAGTGAATGTATTTGGATAGGGAAAAAAAAATTCACAGCAAAATTAACTCCATATAGCCTAGATCTTACAGAACTTTCACAACTTTAAGGAGGGTAATGGGTAGCAGGAGCATCATATAGCAGCACTGTGAGTACACAAATGTTGGGATCAAATATGACCACATCCAAGTAAGCTTTTTACATCAACTTCCATCATTAACTTCAACAAAGGAACAAATAAGAAGCTTTTGTGTTTGTTAAAAAGCTCTATCATCAAAGCATCATCAACCATCTTACAATTCGACAACATAATGTAAAGATGAGGTAGAAAGCCTTTTTATATTCTATATTTTTCTATTAGAAACCAAACGAATGACCTTACCATTAATTCCAAACAACAACTAAGTTTCATAAACACATTGAAATCTCAAAATAAGACATCTTTATTTTGTATATAGATAACTTTGCTAGATTTGTTTGAAACAAACACCAGCAACCAACATGGCTATCAAGGCCAAAGCATGATATCTAATATTTCAGTGCAATAACATATTTTTAAAAACTTAGAAGTTGGCATGGTTACTCCAGAATTTCTATATATGTTAAACTGCCATTCTACTCAACCAAACTTATGCCAACTATTAAAACCTCTCTATAAAATGAAAGTTTAAACGCATATCATATCCAGGAAAAGTTGGCTTATAAACAATATTTCTCTTATTAAACCATCCTGATCATTCAAAATATAAAGACATAGCATTCTTCGCTTTTTCAATTCTTCTTCCAGATGCTTTAAGTCAATAATATCAAATGCAATGATCTGTAAAAATAATGCTTGCCAAAATAAGTAAAAAGGAGAAATCTCCCAAATTCATAAAAAACCTATGAGCCATTGTTTTGTCTTATGCCATACATTGGTGACTCGAAAGTGATGATAAGCAATAAGGTAAATGGTAAAGGAGAAATTGGAACCACAAAATAGGCTGTTGAGACAAAATTACCAAAACTTGAAACTTTAGATAATTATATATATGAAGGACCAAAACTAAAATCATTAACTTTTCAAGCTATCGAAATCCTAGAAGAAATAGAACACAAGAGAGTTGCCCAAATACTTTTGAAGAAAGCAACTAAATGGAAGACTGCTGTATGTCCCGGCCGATTAAGAGTTAGCAAGGATTCTCAAAGAAATGGGACTCCATTAACAAGGACATGATGATTAGTAATACATCTCAAATCACTTACGATCAAATAGTCATGCGAATGTCTCACCAAACTAAGGAAAATAAAGCCATATGTACAAGTCAACAATATCTCCCTCACTATGAATTCTTGGAACAATCAGTACAATATACCAACAGATTCGATGCTAAAAATTTGTCATAAGGATTAATACGGAATAAAAGTTTGATTCCAATATGAGAGATATCTCAGAAAGTTGACTAGGAAAAACAAAATTATGAACATATAACCATTTTTGTTAGATCTAAAATGTCCAAAATCAGATATTCAACATTATACGATGCCAATATGAGAGATATCTCAGAAACTTGACAAGGAAAAACAAAATTATCAACATATAACCATTTTTGTTAGATCTAAAATGTCCAAAATCAGATATTCAACATTGTCCACTTGTATGGAATTGAGAGAGGGGGTGGGGGAGCAAAATAATATCATATAAGGGTATTGAATATCAGAGCTTAATCCGAGTGCAAGTTTTCATGATCATGAATATCATGTTCGACAGAGAAAGATGGGAAAGAGGTGATGCAAGGATTTGGCGGAGCAAAACAAAAGAAGGCCCAAAGACAGACGGCAAGACAGTGGAGCTATTGGAATGGGAAGACGAAGAGAAGGCGAAGGACTTGTTCACTGCTAAAACGCTCTGGATTATACGCAATGTATTGACACATATCGACAGACACGTTGGCCACTCCCACCACCACTGCGCCCTTGAAGACCATCTCAATCAATCTGAATTCTAAAATAGATTAATCCTATAGGATTTTTTTTATAATTAATTGATGTCTGTAGGTGTTACATTGCACTCGTGTTTATCATAACACTGTGTTTTTCAATATATGGCTATGGCTATGAATAGTTATGGTTGCATTGAGATTCATCAGAACTACGTAATAGTCGTGGACCAAAATATCCTCAGAAATAAGAATTTCGATACATCTGGCTACAGTTATAAACAATAATTTAGCGGATGAGGCTACAAGTAGGTTTTGGTTCAGATTTTAGTTAAGGCTATTTGACTTTCTCCTTGGAAAAAGACTGTCTTTCCCTTTACCTGCTTTTCCATGATTTTCACGGGTTTTGATTGTTTTCATGCCTCTGATACCACTTCGGGGTTGCCCACTGAAATTCAAAGGCGGAAACAAGAGAGACAATCTCATAAAACTACTCATTACGAGCCACAAACTGTCTATAGGCATGGTACTAGTATTTTTTGCCATTATATGCTCTAATCGTATAATTTACTTCTTCAGTGAGTTGAGTAACTCGTTGACTTGCTATTATTTTAGCAATGCAATCATATAATTGAGTTCTCTAAAGGTCTCTTAATGAGTTGGATGGTTTCCACAATCTTTTGATCTAGTTGTTTATATCCATGGGATAGCATGAGTTAAATAGAGTAGAGTCACAACGAGTCTACTCTAAAAGTCTTCCTGGATTAGGTTGGTTAATTAAAACTTGTTGTCTAGCCGGATTATCACCAACTAATTCATTAAGCAAGTCTTAAAGACTATATTGATTGTTATTAAGCAAGTTTTCTGTCATAGTTGCTCAATCAAACTTTGTTAGTTAATTGCTCAGTGAATCTGAGATATAATTTTGTAGTTTGATAGTTGTCACTATTTGTTACTGCAGGTAAACAAAAGTTTACCTTGTTCATATGCATATTTTCCAGCATGATTAATAAGTATTAAAATATTTAAGGTTTTTCATAACAATTTGATGAAGTAGAAATCTAAGGTACTATGCCACATAGATGTATACTAAGTAACTAGAATTTAGGAAATTATAATTTTATACCTTCTTTTGTTGTGTGAGATTTCCCCCTTGTTGGGTCTACTGCGCTTTCTGTTGATGCTTTCTTAGATGGATCCCTTAGTTGTGCCTCACAACTGCGTCCTGATGTCTATCGGCAATCAGTTCCTTCACACGACCTCTTGTCAACTTAGAACTAGGCCAAGATGATGGACAAAGTGTTGATCTGTACACATGAATGGGATAATGATCTTTAAAAGCAGAGTTTACAGGAAATAAACTTTTATTTATGAAAAAAGAATAAGGTTTACGACTTCCTTATCCATTAATTTACATCATAGTTGGTTTGTAGCCCTTGATTTCTACAAGAAAGCTTCAAGCTTTCATTGTTTTGGAAAGCATAAGAAATCTTTGCAGAAATCAAGAGATAGGTGGATTTCGGAATGCCTTCTTCATTTGAGTAGTGCTCCTTTAATAGACAGAAGGGTGTCTACTTTGATATAGCTCTTTGTGCAAGTATTTTATGATTAAGAGGCAACTGTCTCTTGTATAGATCATGTATTAAATTCTTTATAGATTTCTATTTTTTTAGGAATAAAATCCAGAATTTGTCGTTGTGATTTAGAATAGAAGAAGTATTCAAATGTAAGAGAATTGATAGGTATTTCGATTTAGAATATCTTAGTGTTGGTATATTCATTTTATTAGATTAAAGGAGTTTCTCTTGATTGAATACAGAAAAAGAAGACCATCCCTTTTGTGCTTCGATAGGTCTAGGTAAGGTATACGAAGAAAAAGCCCATTTGGCATTGTTGACAATGAAACTTACCAAAGAGATTCGTTTTTCAACAAACCTTGGCTTGTCCACAAATACAGCGGATCATTCCCTAGATCTATTTAAATTACTCTTTGGAGTTTTTAACCGTTTTCATGTCATGATTTTGACTTTTTCACTCTTTCATATACTAGGGGATTTCACTTGGAAAAGAAAATGTTCCATACTAACGGATTCGGGTCCCCTTGGATAATTTATAGAATTTCTACTATTAATCCTTTGTGTATCTTGGTCTTCCTAACCATTCACCCATTTTCTTTTAATGAATGGGTCCTTGCTTCCTTGTTTTATCCAGCAATGGGAGTGTTGGCACCATATTTTCTTGCCACTTGTTAGTGTCATGATGTCATCGCATACGTCATTCAAAGTCTGAGTCATCTCCAACTTGTTTTGATGAAGACTCTTCAACTTTTTCTTTGCCTTTATTGCAGTGTCCACATGCATAATCTGCTCCAAGCATGTGCTTGATAGCACTGTACATTTGTCCTTTCTCAAGGTCTGGTCCATTTCATTCATCAAGGTAAAATGGTCTTTCAAACATAGCAATTTTCTTTGCATCCTTCTCATCCAGACGATTCTTGGTTGATGATGTCATTAAGATAAACTTTGATGAGTGGTTTACCTTAATTTTGAAATTTGCATTAATCCCTCTAACCTTGTGCAAGAAGGATCTGAATGACTTTGATCTCCAAGTCTGTAGAACTTCTCCTGTTATTTGGATTGGCTCCTTGACAACTGGTGCTGTTAAGACTTTGTCTTGAGAGGCTACCCCTATTTCAATAAAATGATAACCTTTGTAGATATCATCGTCATTCCAAAAAGGGATAGTGCTGGTCATTGACAAGAAAATTATCTTGTCATTGGTCTGGACAACTTTGGTTCTCCATTTAAGCATAGATTTTATCAATGAAGAATTTAATGCTAAAATTTCCTTGGCATCCTGATTTAGATATATGAACTTTATTAAATCATAATTAAATGATTCAGCTACAAGTTCTGGTACTGCTCATTGGAAAAATATGAATTTTCCATATTCTTCACAAGTACCAGCAAAGGGATACTTAGTTGTATCATCTCTGATGGCTCTTGCTTCTGCTTCGAGATTGACAAAGCTGGAGAATAGTGCTTTGTTTATTAAACTTTCTTTTTCAATGATTTCTTCCTTTTCAGGCTTGAGTTTTACCAATCTACTGGGTGGAGGTACATGGGCTTTAAGAACATCTTCATAGCTCCTTCTTAACCTCTATTGTACTTCAATCATTCTTTGAATTTTAGATGATCAAATAGCCTGTATTCCAATTGCTGCTCTAGGTCTGAATCCAGTTGGAAAGAGTGGGAATAGTAATAGATCAGTAATGTGCTCGACTGGCTTTAGACTTGTTTGGTGGCCTTTTTCTGCCCAGTACTAGTTGTATTCTTTTAGGGCCTCTTCAAATGTTTTGAAGGGCCTGTGCTTGAATAGAAGTCCTTTAACTTTAGGCTCCACTATTTTCTATTCTTTGTAGTATCCGTGATCTAGGCAGTCAAAGATCACATAAACCTTTTTATATCCTGTATATGGATCAAAATACACTAATGGGTTAAGTGTTTGGACAGATGATGAGTCCAATATATCCGTTTGACCGGACTTGACTTGAGGCTGCTGTGTCCTAAACTCTTGCTTTTGAGTCTTTTTAGGCTCAATTTGAAGGATAATATCCTTCTTATTATCAAGCTTTTGTGTATTTTTCACAGCTTGCATCTCTTTCCCATTTGCTGGGTTTGAGATAATTTGTTGTTCAGTATTTTCATTTGTTGATACTACTGTAGAACTTTCAGTTGATGTTGAGGATTTTAATTCCTCCCCATTGAAAACAAGAGTGCTTTTTGTTGCTTGTAAAAGTCAAGCTTTGTAGTTATGATTTTTTCATGGATTTGAAATTCCAAGTCCTGCATTTTGTTGTCTAGTTCTTCCATTAGCAGAAGTTTTAGCTGCAAGCAATAACAGATAATTCTCTTGTTAAGGAATCTGCTAAATAATTGTATTCTCCTTTAATGGTTTCAATATCAAAGGTATAATAACTAAACCACATTTACCATCTAACAAGACATCCTTGTTTGTAATATGTAAAAATGTTAGTTTTCATAAAAGATTTGCAAGTAGAACTATCAGTTCTAACAAGAAATTTATTGCTAATCACATAAACATGGAATTTCTTAATAGCACGCTAAGATTTCCTTTTCATTTATGTGGTAATTCTTTTGTGCTCTTTGAAAGGTTCTTGAAGCATAAGAACATAAATATTATTCTCCCTTATATGCCGGTCTGGTTTTAAGGACTACTCCCCAGAATTCTCTTGAAGCATCTATTTTAATTATCATCTTGTCACTTGGTGTCGGATGATCAAGGGATCGTAGAGTTGTTAACCTCTTTGTTAATTTCTGGACACATACTGTGTCAGTATGCGTCCACTTCCAAGGAACATTTTTCTTCAATTTCTTTTGAAGTGGTGCTCTTTTTTCTACTAATATGCTAATGAAATCTTTAGCATAAGTTAGACATCCAAGAAATCTTTGTAATTGTTAGATATCCTGAATTTCATTAGGAAATTCACTCATATGCTTAAGTATATAGGGTTGGAGTTCCTTATATCCATAAGCAACATTCAGTCCTAGATACTTAATCTCTGCTTTGAATAGTTCTGCTTTCTTTTTGGAAAGGACTATTCCAACTTGTTTTGCAGTTTGTAAAACCTGCAATACAAACATTTCATGATCGTTTTCATTATCTGAAAATACCAGAATATCATCTATGTAAGCACAACAATATTCTTATAATTTTATGAAAATGTTATTCATATGCCTTTGAAAGATTCGAGGGGCTTGTTTTAAGCCAAATGGAACAACTTTCCATTGGTAGTGTCCTTGGGGACAACTAAAGGCAATAATAGGTCTAGATTCTTCATCAAGTATTACTTGTCAGAATTCAGATTTACAATAAAAAAAGAAAATACTTGTTTTCCTCTTATAAGTGCTAAAAGACTTGTCATGTTTGGAATGGTATATGCGTTATCTTTAGTAGTAGAGTTTACTGCTCTATAATCAATAACCGTTCTAGGGTTTCCTCTTCTCTTTTCTACTTCTTTTCTTACTATGAAGGCTGGTGAAAAAAAGCTGGATTTTGAGGATTTAACTACTCCCATATTCAGTAATTCTTTAATTTGTTCTGCAAATTCTTACCTATCATGAGGAGAATAGCTCATTGCAGATGATCTTCACTTTCCTTTGAAGTCTTCATTGAGTTCAATTTTTGCTGTCATTTCTCCTTTGTTCTTGATTGGATCAAGTGGATTTTCCAAACAGCATTCTTCAAGGGTTTTTAAGATCTGTTCCCTAAGAGAATTTATCTTAAATCCTTGTACTTCTTTCTGAGTAATATTGGTCATTCTGTTTGGTACAATATTTTGTCTTTTAATAACTGGAGGTTTTTCTTTTCCTCTGATTTTTTATATCTCAAGAAATTTGTTCTGGAGATGATTGAACCTTACAGTGTAACGTTGTTTTTTTATCCAGATTTGTCTTCCTTATACGCCAAAGTTGATTTCATCTATATCCTGTATAAATCTTTTATACAATAGACATAAATTGTTACCAAGTATAAGATCTATTTTTGTTTCACTTTGGAAAATGGATGGAATTTTGAAATAATAAGATTTGTGAATTATATCTTTTATTTCTAAATTTACATTTTTAACAACTTTGTTAACTCTTACAGATGACTGGTCTGCAATTTTAACATTAATTATTCTATCAGAATTTACCCAATGTTCTTTAGGTATAATCCATTTTGATGCTATACACATGCTTGCTTTTGTATCAATAAAAGCATTAATAGTGTATTTGTAATAACCGTCAAAGTTCAATTTACATGCAATATAAATTGAGTTAGGATTAGTGATATTACCATACGTTCTGGTACCTGGTTTATAACTATTCATCTTCTGAGTCTGATGAAGTTTCTTCAGTAGCTTCTGTAAGGTAATACAGACTTTCTTGGTCACTGGGTCTTCGACTGGGGAATCACTGATGATCAAATTCCTCAAAGAGATTAACTCTTTGGTAGTTTTCTCTTCTGGCTCCCAATAAAATCTCTTGGCAACAAGGGAAAAGTAATGAAAGCTTATAAGAGTTGATTTTTTTTAGCGTCTCAGCTATACCCATTTTGAATTGTTATGCTTAATGTTTGTCATATCGCTGGACTTGCTTTGCTGCAATTTTTTGTGTGTCTACATTATCGGGGATTGACTCTTCT
>CAVNYN010206795.1:0-23966 GCA_963692815.1 Nyctanthes arbor-tristis | reverse complement strand
AAACAAACGAATCTTGTGCTCTTCAGCCTCAGGATGCTTGAAGCCCGATGCAACTCCTCCCTCTTGAGGTATTATACATGGTTTAAAATAAGAAAGGAACCTCTCAGTTTCTTGACCTTGTGGTTCACGGTATTGTACTGCACGTCCCCCAAGAGCTGCATCTAGTTCAATAGTTTTAATGGCTGCAGTGCTGGCTTCATCCTACATAGGGCAGCATTTTTAGAATCAGATAAATAATAAACAATATTCGTAATAGAACTTTAACCTGGGAATTCGATAAGACCAGAAGAACTTACTTGACTAGTATCTTTACCAAGCCAATAGTGAATATCATGATGAAGGGCACCACTCTTTGAAGCAGTGGTCTGCACAAGGAAATTAATTATTTACCAAAAAGAATAGCTCAGACATTTCACAGAAAAGATGAGTGTTGACCCACCGATGAAATGAGTTGCAGAATGTATAAAAAGCACAAAAGTCTATCACTGATTTTTTTTTCTTTTTTTAAAATTAACTATGTCAATAGATATAAGATTAAGGCAATGGCCACAAGACTACAAGAGTGAGTTAGATATTACCAGCTACCAACCTCTTCCCAATAAGAGAAGTTATGGGGTACCAAAACCCTATTTTAGTAGATCATCTCTATGCCACTGTTCATATCACAAAGATTACAGATATAGCTTGTTCCATTGAAATGTTATTCCATTCTTTCTTTTTATGGTCTAATCTATTTCCCTAGTATAATACCTGATCTATCTGTAGGTTTTTCCAGTAAGTTTGAGCCAGGGCTTCTTTTTTCCCTACATTTTTTCTCACTACAATGATGTAGTTCAAGAACCTAGCAGATTAACATCCTCCAGAGGAAAACGAAGTGAAGACACTTACCTTCAAAATCACATACGAATCTCCCATAAAAAATTTGCCATGTGAGGACTTTGGAACTGGAACAGGATTGAATTTTTCAATTCTCCATATCTCAATTCCACTATAAAAAGTCAAGAAGCAAAAGACCAGAAAGCAGATGCATATAGATCCTTGATGACAGGATATAAAACTGCAATAATATTTGTACAATAGTTCATAATTGGCACTTTTGCAACTCAAAACAGTATTTTAATATGTTCCTCATGAGTCCTTAAATAAAAAAGAATCATTTCCAAAAAGGAAAGGTAATAGCCAGTGATTAAAATTTCAGTTGTGACTTCATAGCTACTTCAAAGTTCCATAAACCATGAGGATACGCCTTCTGTCCAGCACCTTGAAAAGCTGGATCCAAGTTCCTCATTGAAACAGACATTCTGACAGGATTTTTCAAAGTGGTCCTTCTTAACTTTGAGTTGGAAGTAGATTAAGAAGACCTTCAACAGTCATTAACTGAATGCAAAAAACAACCACAGGAAAACAAATAAATAAACTACCAAACCAAAAAATCAATATAACTTGCAAAGTAGAAATACAGAACATAGAAAGAATGAAATTGCGCGACAAGCAAATACACGATGCCTCTATGAACGTGTTGAACTGTAATAAGTTAGAAAAGTCCAAGTCGAACTTTAATGTAAGGTTAGAACAAAAACATTGAAAACCAGAATGGACATATTTGACTTAGGCACAGTAGTGAGGCTTCGCAGGATAAGAATGATATTTAATTGTATGTTGTTGTGATAATGTCATTTGCATAAAGCAAATGCTTCAAATTGTTGTTCAGTGCCAACGAATTCCTAGAAAAACCTGAAACTTCACCACTAAAATTTCCTCTCCCAAAAGGCAAAGGTCAGCCCTAGAGCTACAATGAATCCCCGCTTCCAACTAATTCGATATGCCCTGCTGAATGGATAAGACGATTTGAAAATTCTAGTCAAGGAAATCAACCAGGACAGCGAATCTAGGTTGTTCACTCCTGACTACAATAAAATGGCATATAAAGGTACTTTTCATAGCCAACCATTAGAAAGGAGCAGAACAAAGAGTATCACAAGTTTTCCTTAATAAACATTTTCCAAGTTCCCTGCCCAGTCTATTGCACCCTTAAAACGATATTTCTCCAGAATACCATTGTTTCAGGTTTTGCATCTCATATATGTTAGTCATGCAGACTACATCAGGCCCATTCAGAGAGAAAATATTCATCTTGCAAACATGCTTCTAGTTCTGCTTTTCTTTGGGGGACAAGGGCCTAAGCTTCCTGTTTGCCTTTACAAAATTTCCTGTTATATATTTTACACTCTGCCTAAAATGTGCTGCAAAGCTTGCATACGCCATACCCTTTACCTGTGGACTAAATGGACCCTTCAAAATTACAAACTTTCTTATGTTAACCCAGAATTGTATATCAAATTCAATAGTTTAACATTCCCTATGATCGAGCTAGACCCTTTTTGTGGAAGGGAGAGACGCTGCAGGAGGAAGAGGGGAAGAAGAGCTCTGGACCCCAGATAAAGAAAACGCAGAACTGTAAATCAGCTATGTTATACAGTTATTACATTCAACATTTTCTTTCTCGTCTATCAGTTATAGATTCAGGCATTCAGCCTACCGATTTCTTTTTCTGATCTTTTTCTTGGGTTGAATGATCTTGAAATTCTAAATCTCTTATTAAAGAAAAAGAAGAAAGAATTTTCAGTGCTCAAATACACGTTTAACGAGAAAAGACATTCGCATTCCAACATTCAAACATAACAAACTTTTATCTTTCCAAAACATTAACATAATGCATCCAAAAGCATCCATCTAAACAAGAACATACAAATGCTTCGTAACCTTGCATCAATATCGATTATCACTCAAGGATCAGAACACAAAGAAAACTGTAGTACATTAATTACCTTTTAATCTAGAGGATATTAATCTGAAAGCCGACTTAAATTAGATCCAATCTAGTCACACCATTAAGCTCAATTAACAAAAACCACAAAGCAAAAACTGATTTTTTTTTCTTTTTCCAAAAAAAAAAGTTGGGTATCAAATTAAATTAAGAAGAAAAAAAGGAGAATTTTTCGCTGTAACAAAGAGAGAGAAAAAGGGAATACGTGCGAGAGTGTGCTGGGCGGGGAAGTGATAATTAGTTGCCTGCCAGGCGTGCTAATCACTAACGGTAGCTAAGAAAAGGAAGGACCCCATAACGGAGAAATGAACTGTAAAGATCCATCAAGCAAACCAATTTGCGTTGAAGGAAAAATAATCCATTGCTATTATGTGCTTAGCGCATAATAATAATAACAATAATTACAGTCGACTATGTTGGTAAAAGTAAAGTGGAGATGAAAAAGACATATTAAGGGAAAATAGAAGAGTTGCACCTTGTACACTGAGAAATTGGTGCAACTTTTTTGAGTTTGTTTGGCCTTGCTTAAAAGCATTTTTTTAATCTAAATTCATGTAGAATTAATTTTATCTTACATTTTACCCTTCAAAGGTGTTTTAAATATGTTGGGTGAAAAAAAGAAGAAAGAAAACTTCAAATCAAACCAAGCCTTATAATTGAATGCACTTCAAAAGTTACTTATAGCATTGGTAGAAGCATGGCCAAACATAAAATAGGGTAGAAAAGTTTACTCTTAAACAATCATGAGAAAAAGAAATAATATTAGATTCTTGCTAGTTGTAGAAAAGTCTTTAAAAAAATTTCATAAAATAGGATAAGCTCACCATTTTACCAATAAATTATTTTTCTTAAATCACACAATATATAAAGATAAAATTATAAAAATACCATATTTCATAAAAAGAAAAAAAATTATAAAATTTTCCCTACAATAGCATTTTCTTACTAGTAAATGTGGTACAATAGTATTACTGTATTAGAGTAAAATAATGGTATGTTATGGATGTATATTCAGTTTAGTTGGTAAATTTTTATTAAAAATAAAAAATTTCTTATGTGCACATGAGCACTAGTGCCTTTTTCATTTGTGTAATGTGATTTATCACTGGTACTTGAAGCTAATTTACATTAAATTATAAGTTACATTAAAGCATGTCACAAGTGCTTTCATTTAATTCTACTTATTATATCATTGCATTGCATTTTTCCATTATGTGTCATTTCGGTACTTTATGTTTTTAGTTTTGTTTTTATCAATCCGTCAGGGGCCCGACCCCATCTAGAGCACATTTGATTAGCCTATTTATTCCTTTTTTTTTTTTAATTTGTAGCATGGTTCTTGATTGCTCTTGAATAAGAAAATGAGTTCTTTTCTTGAATTGAATTTGTAGATCTATGTACCTTTTGTGTGGGTTGTTTAGTTATAGATGTGCCTATATTATTAATAGTCAACATGACTAGTACCACATACACACACTATTATTCTTTCAATTTTCAATAAAAGCAATGTCAAGTTAACCAAAAATGTAGACGAAGGGCATTGTTCATAAATTTTAAAGTTGACAAAAGATTATTCAAGTAAAGAGTAAATAATAGATAGCATCTCCAATGTAATAATGTGTAAATTTATAATTTGAGTGTAAGGGCATGTCCAATACGTAGTGATAGTAATAGAGAAATGTAACACTTGGTAAAAAAGAGCTTATTTGGTACATCATTTATCATATTGCTCATGACAATATCAAAATAATATTAATTTATCCAATCACTGTTTTATTTTATCTTTTCAAAATACATAATAATAATTTACTAAAATGTAGACATTATTGCATTTGAGGATTCATTAATGTAATATCAATGTTTTTTTACTACATATATAACGTCAATATTGTTGTATTAGAGATGATGCGTATCGAGGCATATTACATGATCATATAGTATAATATAGTGTCATATTATATAGTAATATATCGAGACTACTAGATAACCTGACACCATCCTAAGCGTTTGACGAGAGAGGGGAAAGGAAGTTGGGCAAGTGGGGTCCCTAGTTATGATTCATGCATGACTGTTAAGGCCAAAAAATATGTATTTTTATTAAAATTTCTACTGCTTCTGGGAGCTTACGTCTCATGCGGTTGTATGAACACATATCACTTGAATTTGTTATATATCCATGCATTCATATAAGACAAGAAGTGATCTTATGACACCTTATTAAAAGTGCTATGAAACTGTTGGTAATTTTATTTGTTTCGAGAAAGAAAAAATATTCTTGCTGCCATGATGATATAACATGTTAGGGACCTTTATTGGAAGCTTATGTATTATTATTATTAACCACGTAAACTAACCCATTTATCCCTAAAGCTTATGGATTATGGCATAGGCTAGATGAAGTTTGAAAAAAAAAAAATGGATTGTTTTCTATTTTTATTTCATTGTCGTAGAATCAAAAGTTGTGAAAAGGTTTCCTTCAAAAAAATTGTGAAAAGGTCAAACTGCAACCGACCTTTAGAAAATGTCAATTAGCGTCCCTCTGTGATGAAAATGATTTTTGAACTAAATAGTAATTTGTTTATCACAATTTAAATTTCGAAATAAAAAGTTAAACTAGATTTCTACCCGTGCATTGTACGAGTAGAATTCAAAAAAAAAAAAAAAATTCATGCATGAAATATAGTGTAACTGTATTTATTAGAGTTAATGTAACAAAGAAACTCAATACACGACATGTATGTAATTATGTGCATCATATATTGCCTAACAGTATATAATAGATTCTCTATTTTGTATTTTAATTATTTTCAAGAACGCATGTCAACTCATGTATTGAAACTCACATTACTATGTTAATGTAAAGAAAATTAAGAATGTAGATTGTATTCATGAAACTTCATTTGAATAATAAACAAATATATGTGTTTCAAATATACTATTAGGA
This sequence comes from Nyctanthes arbor-tristis, assembly GCA_963692815.1. Lineage (NCBI taxonomy): Eukaryota > Viridiplantae > Streptophyta > Magnoliopsida > Lamiales > Oleaceae > Nyctanthes > Nyctanthes arbor-tristis. The sequence goes on along the minus strand of CAVNYN010206795.1, from coordinate 18,195 downwards.
TAAATAATTAAAAGATATTTCATTGCTAATAAGTGCTGAACAAAGAAAATTCAAATTAAAATTTGTTACTTAATGAAATCTAGTATTAGATGTCTCCATTATAGAATTTAACTCCTTACTACTTGCAACCTATATTAATATCGAAGAATTTTTAGTTGAGTTTCACACTTGTGTTACGGAATGTATCAATGTCCTACAATTTACGGTTAGATAAATGAAATCTAAGACCATTAAAAAATGCTGCCTAATGGAAAGGTTATGGTACATGTTATATTTAGCAATTTAAATATTAAGAAAATGTGTACAAACATCTATTGAACCCATATTAAAATAACCAAATATCCATTGGTTTATATGAATAGTGGAAGATTATAGGAATATATAATGGTTATTAATTAAAAAAATATGTGACTTATTTCAACTAATATAAATTCTGAAAACGTCTTTAAGTACAATATTTGCAGTAGTAGAATTGTTTGATTCACATTCTTATCAATAATTTACATTAACATTTTTAGTCAAGAAAATATTGAATGCTAATATTTAGGGATAATCTTTGATTTGAAGAAGCAAATCAAATAGATTTGATTTAAGAAATTATATTTGATTACAACCCCTTGTACACGATAGATTCGTTGTAGCGTAAACATGAACTCAATTATAGTTTTCAATATCGATTCGGTCATTAACCCGGTAATTGTATAGGGTAAATGAGTTTCTGAATTAACCGGTCGGTCATTATTAAGTCAGTTGCCAATTCAAGTATATTTGATTAATGATAATATTTTTTTAAGTAAAAACACACGAAAATAGCGATATATAGATGAAAATTGTTATTAAAAAAATAATAAAGTGTGCACAATAATTTAAAAACTACTTCTTGACATGTTGATTATGAGTTCAATCATTCACTATTAGATTTATAACGATATTTTTATGAAAAATGACTACATGGCAAACTTTGCATGGGTTTTGATTAAGGAAAATATCTTTGATTGTAATTTCTTATACGCAATAGAGCCATTATAGCGTAAATATAAACTTATTGACTTCGTTACTGACCTGGTAATCATATACACAAGAAGAATGATATATAAATGAAAATTGTAAAAATAAATAAATAAAAGAGTTAGCACAATAGTTTAAAAGCTATTTTTTGACATGTAAGTTATGAGTTTAATCTTTCACCATTAGATTTGTAACAATATTTTTATGAAAAGTGACAACATGACAGCCATTGTACTCATTTTGATTTAAAAAACTATCTTTGATTGTAATTCCTTATACATAATAGAGCTATTGTAGCGTAAATATGAACTCAACTATAGTTTTCAATATTAACTCAGTTATCGACTCAATAACTATACTGGGCTAATAGGTTTTCAGTTCAACTTGTGGGTCATTACTAACTCGATTGTCAATTCAAATATATATGATTAATAATAATATTTTTTGAGTGAAAAAACGAGAATATTGATATATAAATGAAAATTATTGACAATAAAAAAAAAACTGGTATAATTGTTTAAAAGCTACTTCTCCATATCTAGATCATAAGTTCAATATTTTAAGTTTAATAGTCACTGTTAGATTTATAACAAATTTTTAATTAAAGCCCATTACTATGGTATGACATTATAAACAATAATGCCAGTTAAGCGTCATAGGCATTATCAATTGTGCCAGACAATTTTGTAAAACCAACTGTGTTTTAATATATATATTTTTTATGAAGCCATATGCAGGAAAAATTTATCAATTGTGCAAGACAATTTTGTTATTATGTCAACAAACTATTCTTAAATATATATATATTTTTTATAAAAACCTCATTTGTATGATATAACATTATAAGCAATAACGCCAAAGTGCCATAAGCAGGAAAAATTTATCAATTGTTCTAGACAATATTGTAATTATGCTAATCAATTGTGCTTTAATATTTACACACACACATATATACACACATACTAGCTAGATAACGTGCATTGCATGTGTTTCGTTTAACCATTTGCTAGAATTCGCGTGCATTAATGATAAAAAGTACAATAAAAATTGTGAGCACATGTTGAAGTATAGCAAACGCAAAAAAAAGAAAATAAGCAATGAAAATTCTACATGGTAAATTTAACTTAAATACAATTACTCGATTAGTAACATCACAATTCTTTAGAATTCAACAGATATTAGTTCAGAAATCTTAATTCTGTCTTCGCAACTCTCTAACCAGAGGACTCTCACAAAATGACGGAAGAGGTTGAAGTAGATAAACTTATGCATTGTAACTTCACATGTCTAAAAATGGGCACATAATGCATAAAAGAAATAATTCTATGAGAATAAGTCTCTACCATATAAACAGAGAAGCTCAAGAAAATTGCAGCAAATGAAATGAATATCTTTCTAGATCATTATTTTGGAAACTACTACAGAACCACTGCAAAAAAAGGAGTACAAATGATCGTGCAACAATTTAGATCACTATATGCAGAAAAACTATCATCAAGCAAAAATTTAAAACCATCTTTCATAAATTTAAAAGCCACTATGATTATTCACTTGTATTTTATCTAAACCAAGCTAATAAATTGTTGGATAAGAAAGTTATTGTCAAGGAGATTTATAAAACTATAGAGGGCGATGTGTATGAATTGTTTGTAGAGATGGTACAAATCCAAGAAAGAAAACCCATTCACATTGGGAACATTCAATAAAAGAGAAATTATTACTTTAAACACTCAACCGCTAACTAAACCCAAATCCAAAAGGCTTATGAACAAATGAATAGGGAAATGTTAAATTCCCTCTACGTTAGAAAGAGCATCCATGCAACATAGAGTCATAGTAAACAATTACCTTCATCCCTTCTTCAATCAGAACTGATGTTTAAGATGGTGACGATAATTCAATAGACATAATTCCATCAGGACTAATTTTATTACTGAAGCTATGGTTGAAAAGATAAAACTGTAGTACTACCAGCATTGAAAGAATGGCCAATAATCACCTTTATTCAGCTACAGCATCACGAACCAGAAACAATAGCATACAACAGAGTGAGCTTAAAAAACTACTTCAAAACTAAAAGGTTGAAGAAATCCTCATTGCATTTCATATAATGTTAATTTATACAATAGACCAAAAGGAGACATCTAATTTAATAGTAACAGATCCTATGTAGTACCTATGGATCTATTAATCATTATATAAAGCAAAAATAGAGTGAAGTTACTGGCTTAGATAACAAAAGAAGTCAAAAGGTATTTTTAATCCCGTCCTGTTTAGTGGCATTATCTTGACTGGTCAATTTTCATGACACATCCAAAATATATGGCTTGACAGCAAAAGAAAGTAAAAGATATCTTTTTCAGTCAGTCTTGTTCAAAAGCTTTCTTTTAGGTGGAGACTGAGAATCAAAGTGTTGAAGTGATGATCTTTTTGTTAGCGGTAACGAAGTGGTATTGTCAATATCATTAGTATCACTGGAAGCAGGCATGATCACCTGATTTGTTGAGGTACCATCCAATTGTAATGTTGCTGGATCAGTGCTGTAGAAGGAGAGAATTTCGTACTTGTAAGGTATTGTGCTTGATTGTGACATAAATGGCCTTGCTGTTTCTGCAGAATTTTGTTCGTGTTGGATTGCTTTGATGTAGAAAATGTATTCTTCGTCGATACTCATTCGAATATTCTTTTCAAGATCCTCGGGCTATAGAGTGGAGATATAGTTAAAAAGGATCGGTGGTGTTGATTTTATTGACAAAGATATGACAAACCGAAAAGTTCAAATGGAGTAGTTACCAGTTCAGAAAATGTCAGGAGCTTCTCAACTGTACATTGAAGAAATTTCTTTTGCTAATTCTCCAATTAAGGATGCAGTAAGATTCCCAGTAGAATCTTGAAGCTGTACTTGAACTCGTGCCCTGTCATCTTGTGCATAGATACAAAGAGAATTTGTCTGTTAATGACTTTAGCAAGTGAGGTTTAATGATAAATTATATTATAAACACAAAAAGCACATAAAAAATTGTTACATAAAATTAGAATGTCACCATGGTTTAGCTATAGCATTAATTGTTCTGCAGAATCTACAGAAAAAGTTTCTACAACATTTGTTGCACTTGCTGATCTGTTGCAACTATTGCAAGACATGTAGCAAAACGGGGGATTCATCCTTGTAATAACTGCTGTTGCCTTGATCCAAAAGTATTTTTGTTGATTCTTTAATATAAAAATGGAGAAGACATTTTTGTTAGTTTTTTGTTTATGAGATATAATCATGTCTTTTTAAAAAAAAAAAAATGTTAAATGAAAGTTCTAGTTATGAGCATGTGTTACCATTTGCTTTAACTCTGTTAGCATTTCTCTCACAGATACATCCACATCTTTTATGGAGGTGAAAATTGTGTCTGGAGAAGCAAATATCTTTTTTGTAGTCATGTACTATTTTTGAGAAGTCAGTAGCATAATTTTTTCCATGTTGTCACATATCCTTCAAGTAAGAATTGAAATGTATTATATACATTTGGCAATAGTGATTATGAGCATCAATGTTTATGAAAGATAAGAGACTATGTTTAAGTAATTATAGTTACTATCACTTACCATTTCCTATATTGAAGTACTTCATTGAATGGAAACTCGATGAAAAAGCAGCTATCAATGGTAGTAGAAAGCGAGAGGCCTTTTTTGCATACAATGTAAGTATAGTTAACATAAATAATGTGTTTATTAGAAAAGCTTATATGAATAGTATGTGTTTGAGAACTTACCATCGAAGGATTGTACTTTTAAATGAGTACCAATGATAACTGGCTTCTTTGCAAGTAGTTGCATTATTTGATAACACTCATTGTCCACAAATGCTTCCCACATTGTCAATTTCATGGTTTGAAATCTATTAAAACATGTGAAAATAATGTGTTAGGTGTGACAAGAGTAAGACAAAGGAGTAGAATCAATTGACACATGTTGGAAATGATAATATATACACACTCTTTATCCATCAGAACGAGTTCTTGGATAGTAACTTGCTTTTGCCTCCCAAATTTAGTGCATATTCGCCTTTTTGGTTTGATGTCTATTACAATCACCATTACACCTAATTTAACAAAGTATATGATTAAAATTGAAAAGCAAAAGGTTGTTTGTATAAAGTAGATGATAGTGATATATATATATAAATCGAATTAGATGAATAATTGAAAATAAATATGAAAGAAGAGGATAATGGATATACTTATTTCCTAAATTGAAAGAAAATAAATTGTCATTACATTTGATAGAACTATATAGGATAAATGGATTAAGTAGATTGAGATGTTTTAATGATGGGTAGGTATGTAGCTTTAAAAAAAATTAAAAAAGGAAATCTAATAATATGTATGTGTAGAAATGATTAATAATTGGATACAAATTGCAGTCCTAATGAAAAAATTAAAGGAAAGAAAAATGCAGTACATGAAGTAAATGAAAACAAGAAAAACTATTTACCTGCATATCCATTAAGAACAATGACTGTGATGTCTTTCCAGATTTATAAACTTTTGGTGCACATTTTTCAGCTACCAATATTTTGCTTGTCCAGCTTTTCGATTGTGGTGCAATTTCTGGGATAAGCTTGTATTGAGATCCCATTTGAGATTTTTTCTGTAGACAAGTGAACTGTTTATTTTTGAAGTTGTAAACCCGAAGTTATAAGTTAAAACTAAGTTTAAAAAGGATATCAGTTCATCACTAATCATTAAAACAATAGAACTATTATTCAACACACTAATTAGATGCCATGCTTCCATAAGTCCAATCGCCTAATCAATTGGAATTATTTATTTATGTGACTAAAGTACCCAAATACCACTATTGATCAATGAATATCTACAACCAGAGATATCCACAAAACTTGAAATCCATACCTAGTCGTATAGTTGATCGATGACATCTACGTGTCGCTGGCTCAAATGTTTCTTCCATACTATTGGCAAACAACGTGAAAACTTGTTTTGTCGCCATTTTAAACTATTGATCAATAAGTCAAACTGGTATGATGTCATTAGCTTTAGGAAAAATAGAAGGAAAAATAAAAGGAACGGAAAAATAGGTATTTTACACAATGATATGTAAAATAAATAATGCTAAAATTACACTTACTGTAAAAACATAGATCATCTCAAAATATCCACTTAATTTTTTCATTGTGGTCGCATCAAAGGAAACAGCAGAGAAGCACCACTTTAACCTTGAAAAATATAAGTACATGGGGGACTAAAAATGAAAAAAGCACCATAAAAATGAAAAAGCACCACTTTAATGTTAAGGGTCAAAAATTAGGTTCTAGTTTGGACATCCAATTCTATAATATTTTCTATTCATTTCTACTGTAAGAATTCACTTGTGTCAAAAAGCTTTGCTAAACAAACTCTTATAAATAAAACAATACAAGGAGGAGTAAGTGTATTGCTTTTAACTTACCTGGACACGACTCCACAGCAAGGCAACAGAATTCTTTTTCTGGTCCAAGATAGGCTCCAAACACCAATGCTATTGCAAAAAAGGGAAAAAGGAAAAAAAATGAAAATTAAAAACTTAAATTAGAAAAATGCATAACATATCTTAATTTACTTTACAATCTTAAGGACATTATCATATAATAGTCAACATTGACAATAATTTGTTAAAAACTCTATTGAAAATACAGCTTGTAACAAATGAGCCACAATAAGATGTTTTGCAAATAATAATTCAAATAGAAAATATGATTGAGCTAAATGCACAGCTTTGACTAAACCACAAGTTGCCGTTGAACAAGTCACTAATCAAGTTGGGCATTCTAGATCCCATCAAGAAATGCAAGCATCCACTGTTCTTTTTTAATTCCTTAGGCACACGTTAACACAATCAAAGGTAACACGTGCATATATGTTTGCATGAGTAAATAAACACAATTAAATATAGACTCACGTTCAGGTAACATAAGTACTGAAAGTTCCTAAGGAGGAAATTTGCTGCATGCATGAGTAACCAAACTTATGGTCAAAAAAGAACAAGACAAATATCTAAATGCAATCTTTCTAAAAGTTCATTATACAGCATCAAAATCTGTAACATCTTTCAATGTCGTGATATTGCAATTTAGAATATGCAACCATTACATAAGGCATCTAATCAATGATTCAGGCAATCATTTTAATAAGCCTAACACCATTCAAATTTTGAAATCAGAAGATTAATGTACCCATATTCTTTAATAGTATAATTCAACTAAATAAGTTAGAGAACAAACTGTGGGAAGACTCGAAAGGAATTTATAATGACAATAAACAATTCCAAGAACATATTGGTAAGAAGAGGAATAAAGTGTGTGGTGCTAGTCCTAAATCTACTAATTTTAGAATGTCACTATTGTCCAACATCATCAGGTATTTAAGATTCTTTTGGCTGAAATTGTCTGAAAGTTCTCATTAGTTAATCAAAAAGGTTGGTCCTAAATCTCCTATATTAAAAATGTCACTAATATTCCAACATCATCAGGTATTCAAGATTCTTTTGGCTAAAAATTATGCGGAAGTTCTCTTTAGTTAATCAAAAAAGGCTATAAACACCGCGCTAAAAAAATATTCGTTCCAAACAGATAGTTTTCTTTTCCATGATGCTCGTTAACTACCACTTTAAAAATATTCTTCAAGACAATAAACTCGCATAACAAAATTGCAGGTTCAAAGCTATCCTTCAAGACTACAAACCCAGAGAACAAACTTCAATTTACCATCCCCTTTTAACTTTTACCTCAATACATCAAAACGATTTGCCTTATCTTCTTGTGATACTGTGTTGGCTAAGCTTAGATGTTCACTTATAAGTAAATAGTTACTCACATGGCACTTTTAAGCTTAAACAAACATCAAATCATAAATTTGCAGAAATACAATGCAAACCATAATGTAAAATATATATATATATATCAGTACTTTGAATACCACAAGCAACGGAATTGATTTTCAAAGTATGAAATAAAGTGATGAGATGCAGAATAACACTACTACAATTATGTAGTCAGATTGCAATAGTCACCCAATCCCATTTCCTGCCCGTCCGTCCCATCTCCGGCCCCTCCCGTAGACTACGCTAGTTTGATTTTAGCATGGCGGATTGCCTGCCATATTTGGTCGGGAAAGAAAAAGGAGCCGGAGTGTTCGTGTTCTTCGAGTTTCAAGGAGGGTTTCATCCAGAGCAGATTATGCACCAAAAAAAGGGGGTACCAATCGAGGCTTACCTGCTCGCCGGTGAAAAGATTCTAGGGACCGCCTGATCTTAGCAAGCTTTATATAAAGGGAAAAAAAAAAATAATAATAATATAATAATATAATAATAATTATAATAATAAAAGGTGTCTGGAAGTTTCTCGGGTAAGCTGAGAGGCAACGGGGGGGAAAAAAAAAAAGAGAGAAAAATATGGGCTACTGTTCCTCGCAACAGTAACTTGGCGTATATATTTATATATAAATAATAGTGATATATAGATAAATAGATTTCTAGCTTATTTACCAATTCAAATATATATAGTTAATAATAATTTTTTTGGGAGTGAAAACACGCTAGAAAATTGGTATATAAATGAAAATTGCTAACAAAGAAAAAAGTTGGTATAATGGTTTAAAAGTCACTTCTTAATGTGTAGGTCATCAGTTCAATCTTTTGTTGTAAGATTTGCAACATTTTTTTTTAATGAAAAACCCATTTGATTGGTATGTCATAAGTAATGGTGCTAGATAAGTACCATAAGCAGGAAAAATTTATCAATTGTGTCAGACAATTTTGTAATTGTGCCAACTAATTGTACTTAAAAACTTATATTTGATAGGAATGTCAATTAAACCCACAAACCTGTGGTGACCCGCGCCTTAATATGATCGCTCCGCTGCATTTAATCGGACAATAGGGTTAGGTTAGTGGCACAATTGTCTACTCTCCGCGGGTCTAGGTCAAGTTCAGGTTAAGGTAAATCCATCAACATTTTTTTTTTGTAAATTGAAATATTGAAATTTTATAGCAGCAATTGAGATATTCTATGTTTGAACTCATGCATCTAAGCAAAAAAACTAATTCACCACTTCAACTAATCAATCTAATACTTTTTGAACATTTTTTGTTGTTGAAATGTATGTATATATATTATGTGAAATAAAGGTTTAGTATAAAGTTATAAATATTGCATCTTAAGTTACGAACTGTAATATACACGTGTGTGCGTATTAAAAGTAGGAAATTAAAAGTTTCTTAGTCATTCCCCTTTTTATTTATTAAATTTACATTAACACCCTTCCTATAATAATTATTTGCATTAATTAATTAAAAAATTATTGTTTAAACTTAAATTATTATTAGCATTTTCAATAATAGTAATGAATGTCCCAACTTTTCAAATTTCAACTTACAAATCTTCTTTTTTTCATTCTTTTACACATTTTATGAATTTAATTTTTTACCAAAATTATTTTCATCTGAGAAATGAGTATTCTATTATATATATATATACATATATATATATATATATATATGCACACTACATATATTGCTTTGAAATTAAAATATTTGAATATATAGACACATAATTCATTTATTATATTAAAAAAATTAAAGAAACTAAAAAAGAAAAAAAACTAGCAGATATCTTAAAAATGTTGTCTTCTTAAACGCATTCTCTATAAACTTAATCTATGCTCTATCCACCTTATTACTCAGTGATTGAGGTCACATATATTTTGTTTACTAACATTAGTTTTTTATATAAGATCACTTACCTTGACAACTTTTGAAAATTTATTGCATTAAATTGAATATATAGCGCATGTGATTTATTTTTTGTGTGATGTGCAACGCACGCAGTTTTTACTAGTGATGCTATTTAGTTGGCATCAATATGTTGAATGATGAATTTGATATGCATAAAATACATAGGGTCCTCATTTATTCAATGGCTAATAAGGAGATGACAACTAGATTGGAGACTGATCACCAATCTAGATAAATAGCATTATTCTACTGATATATATAAAAGGAGAAAAGTCTCCAAAAGAAGTTTGTCGCCCTTTTGTGCTTTCTAAATTTGTAAAATTGACTATTTTTTTCATATTTTTATCGATTTTTTAGGTTTTTAGAAATACGACCATAACTTTTACATATGGTGTTCAATTTCAGTCCACAATATATACATTTGGGGGAGCTCGGCGAGATGAATTAGACATTTGAATCCAGCTGCTATATATATATATATTTTCTTATCTTATTTTGAGTCAATATTTGTGTTTTAGGCCTTTTTGTTAGTCTAGTCTTTTGTGAATTTTTTAAGACGATTAGTTGAATCCATTCCAGCCTATAGTTGAATTCGTCCATACTTCCACATGGTTTAAATTTTAAAATTTGACAATAATACTTTTAGGCATTTGCATCAATTTTAAACTTTCTTTTTTCCATGTGTGCCACTCGGAAGCTAGAAATTTATTAGTAGTGTACCCTATCAAGTGGAGGATTTACTCCATGAATACAGATCTCATAACACCCCTAGGTCTGAATGAACTGGAAATCCATAAACCTGATGGTTAATGAAATTAGCTGACTTGTAGTTCGAACAAGTGTAGCACTTGTTTGATACTCACGTTCAGGGTTAGAGGTCTCAAGTTCAAATCACACTTATCCCTTTATGATTTCCTCTCTCCTCCCCTCTCTTCCCCTATCCTATTTCCTCCGTGAATAAAAGAAACGGTAAATTTCACAAAAGGTCCCTAAAATTTTCAAATTATAGCAATTTCATCCATAACTTTTCTTTTTCAACTTCTTGAGTCCATAACCTTTGAAACATTCTCACAAAAAGTCTCTATTGAAGGAATCAATCAATTTTGAATGTTAAAAGGAAAAAGAATGATCATTTTATTCACCATATTAAATTTAGAATAAAACAACAAAAATTTTCTTTCAAATAAAGAAAAATAATAAATTGTTTGAATATTTATTATTTTTTATTAAAAAACTAGTTTATTGTTTTTATTATTATTTAATGGGAGGGGTAAAAAAATCATTTTATTTCCATTTAACTGTCAAAGCTGACGGATTCCATCCATTGGGACTTTTTGAGAAATTTTAAAACGTTAGGGACTCTAGAGATTGAGAAAAATAAGTTACGAATGAAATTGCTACATTGTGTAAAGGTTAGGGACCTTTTGTGAAATTTACTCTTTCTTTGATTCAAATGGGGAAATAAAGGGAGGGGAGGGAGGGGAGATTGGGAATGGCTAAACGTAGTTCAAACCTGAGACCTTCACCCTGAAACATAAGTATCAAACCACTACGATACTTCTTCGAACCATGGTCAACTCATTAACCACTGGGTTTATGGATTTCCAGTTTATTGGGACCTAGGGTTGGTATAAGATCTGTAGTCATGGAGAAGATCCTCTATTTGACATGGTACACCACTAATAAATTTTGAGCTTCTGAGTGACACACATGCAAAAAGAAAGTTTAAACTTGATGCAAATGGTTAAAAATATTAGGATGCGTTTGATTACAAGAGTGGAAATTACATGAAATTACATGTAATTAAGTTCCTTGGAGTGTTTTTTGGGAAATGTCAATTATAGGTGTTTGATTGACTTAATTTTCTGCCAAGAAATTGTTATTGCTTTTCATCTTTTGGTGTTTGATAGCCATTATTTTCACGGAAATAATCTTTTTTTTTTTTCAATTTTTCTTGTTTGAAAGCCATTATTTTTTTATTGTAAAAATTGGCAATTTTTCTATAAAATTTTTATTTCTTCCCATGGAATGGAAATTAATTATACATATATTCTTAATGTGTTTTCTTATTTTCCAAAACTACATGAACATCAATTTTTTACTTCAATAGATGTTTACATTTAGGACAAAATCAAACCACAACGAAATAAAAAAGAATAGAGGATTATTAATGTACAGTAGAAGCTTATATAAAAAAGAAATTATATAAAATCGATGAGTGATTAGTGCATGAATATCAATGTTGTATAATTGTAAATTGTGAAATAGCTGTAAGGTTTTATATTCCTTAATATTGACAAGAAATAACACATAAGGGAAAAAGGTAAAATTCGAGAACACAGAGAAAGAAATTCAAGTTACTAGATAAGCTACCTAATTAAAATAGTCTAATATAAAAAAGGTTACAAAAAATACAACTATTTTTTAAATTAAAAATAATCAAATATTTAAGAAATATATGCAATTTCAATTCCCTAGAAAATCAATTACCTAGGCCTTTCTTGTTTTTCTAGAAAATATGGTCATATGACCAAAAGTGAGAAAACGTTTTCTATGGAAAAAAACCAATCAAGCAATACAAAAGTGGAAATTTAGCATTTTCCATAAAAAAACTAAGGCAATCAAAAACAACATTATTGTCAAACTTTAAAATTTAAACCATTTGGAAGCATGGACGGATTCAACTATGGGCTGGCACGAGTTGAAGCCTGCCATGCCTAACGAAATTTAAAATTTGAACATAGAAAAATTTTTAAGGGAAGTTTCTCATTAACTCTGTTTTCTAAATAATTCCAATATATACTTCCTAATATTTATAAATTTCAAAAATATTGTTTAACATCGTATGTTACACATGTAACATTGTATGTTATTTTTTTAACATTTTTATTATTTTTTCTATTTTAGCAAATATTTTTTTAATAGCTCCACACCCCATCCATCTAACCCCTGTCCCACCCACCCAACCCCAACCCACACCTAATTGGCGGCCGGAATCTAGCCAAATTTCAGCAATCCACCGGTCGGAATTTATTTATTTATTTTTAATTTTTTTCTATTTTTTACTTTTACATTTCTTTTTTCTTTATTATTTATTTTCTTATTTCCCTCTTTTCTTTCTTTTCTCTCTGATCTCTCTTTTTTTTTTCATTTTTCTTTTTAAATTTATATAGTACAAATCGTTATTCATTTTAATTCATTTAATAAAGCATGTTACACTATCTTAGATTCATTTAACATTGTGCATTGCACAATACAATTCATTTAATATAAAACATTACACATATAACAAAGATTGTTACATAGGTAACAAATATTGTTATGCACATAACATAGTTTGCTATTTTCATAACGAACATTGTTACATAATAGTCTTGAAAAATTAACAACAAATATTGAGAACTGGAGATTTTTACTTTTTGTAATTCAGATAACATAAATTGTTAACATGTAACCCAGCTTGTTGCACGCATAACACATCTTATTTCACATAACATAGCTTATTATATACTAACATATTTTATTAAATTAAGAGTTTGTTTGATTCTCATTATTTGCCCAAATATAGGGAAATTATAATGAGGAGAGAGGTAGAATGCGTATTGAAAATATAAAAATATGTGAAATATGTGGTTGTATTTGAACAGTAATCAAATTAAATGTCAAATCAGTGGTGGGTAAAATTATAAATTAGGAGAATAATGAGAATCAAACAAGCTCTAATAACATGACTTGTTACATACATAACATAACTTGTGTAATGAAACTTATGACACAAATAACATAGATTGTCACACGCATAACACATATTGTCATACCAATAACACAAATTGTTTAATGACATAAACTTTACACACATCTAACGAATCTTGTAATGCAGATAACATAGATTGTTACATTGATAGCATACATTGTTAGACCCACAACATAGATTGTTTAACAACATAGATTATTACTTAAGTCTAGTTACATATATAATATAGTTGCTAAACACATAACAAACATTTTTATACAAATAATATAGATTTTTATACATATAACATAAATTGCTAGACATCTAAAAGTCCTTATAACACGCGTCACGAACCTTATAACACACATAACATAAATTGTTACACACATATATTCCGGCGAGGTCATCGGAAAAAGAAAAGAAAAAAAGAACAAAAGCAAAAAAGTGAACATTATATTTAGTCTATAAATTTTGTTGCTAGCGTTGAAGCACTATAATAATTATATTCTAGAAATATCGAACTAAAAAATCATTCATAAAGATGTTTCAATAAATGTAGCTATTGATCAAATTCTCTAGAAATTGGAAGTTGAGGTCGACATAGATGCTGTCAATGAAAGTTTTTCACCCAATGTATTGAAATCGGGTGCGCAGAGAGAGAGAGAGAGAGAAAGAAGAAAGAGAGAGAGAGATGATCTCACTAGATTAGGGTTTACATAATAATAATTAAAATAATAAATAAACTAATAATCTATACTACATGTAAAAGAGAATACGTGGGAGAAACATTTTTGAACGATTTTGCCCTTATGCATTTGTTCTAATTCCTCATTTGTCCTTACCCTTTAATTATTAACATTTTAATTAAATCAAATTAAATTAAATAGAACTTTAAAAACCCGTTTTAATATTAATTACAAGATCTATAATTTTTTTAAATGATAAGATCTATACTTACATTATATTGTTGACCTAATGATTCCTTAAGCATTACAATATGAGTTGTAATATTTACCACGATCATTTTGCCCTAATGATTTTTTGTTATATTGATATTTTCTAATTATCAAACGAATTTAGATTAATACATATTACATATGGATCCTACCAACTGCAAAAAATTGTTTTCCGATTTCGCCTCTCTAATGGTTAGAAATTATTATTTAGATTAAACCACCTTAAAATTTTCTATTGATTTCTTATTTGATTTGTAACTTTCTTCTTTCTAATTCCAAAAGTTGTAGAAATAAAACAATTTCACTAGGCATAGATAAAAATTATTGGTTTATGAAATTAATTATAAGTTACAAATCACATGCGACGCAAGTGTTTGATACTAGTAATACAAAATCCATTGAAACAGTATTTTTAGAAAAAAAAAAGTATACATAGTACAGTAAAGAGCCTATTTCAAGAATTTTCCAAAAGTTTTGTTAAAAAAACTTCTCACTCATCTCATGTGTATTTCAAATCAAAATCATATGTATTTCACACATGGTATGTATCCATGAGTGCCACACGAAAAGTTGTTGAAAATTTTTCACATAGGAAAATCAAGAATTCAAACAATTCTCAAGTAAGTAATTACCCCAACTTTTAAAATTGGGTTTCTTGACAAATAACAATATTTTTTAGTGTATTTATTGAATCTGGTGATCACAATCAGAGATGGTCATGCGTCACAGTTCCCGGTGAATTATATCATAAATGCCGACGAGTTGTAATTCATGTTCGATAAAGAGACAAATCATCTTTGACGAGTCACAACTCAATTCTAGCAAGTTATCGATACACACTAGTGAGTCACAATCACAGAAATAATTTTTGTGAAATAGGCTCACCCAACTGATTTTTGTAAATTTTGTTAAAAGGACCTGATTTTGCTCATTAACACACACAGAGATATATATATATATATATATATATAGTTTTTTTCACCTCCTTCCATGGGGGTAGATTAAACCCTTCCTACATGGCATGCCAGATGGAAAGTGTTTTTCAACTAATTAAAAAAAAAGAGAGAGAGAAAAGAAAATTAGTTTAATTAACCCACCCACCCACCGAACCCCACCCCACCCCACCCCATGACCCAAATCACACGACCCCCTCTCTCTCTCTCTCATGGCCAACAACATTCCATTGAAGTTAAATTCATGTTGCGACATCGGGGATTTCGCTCTCCAACCGTCACGCTCGTGTTTGAAAGATTCCACCCCGGAATTCGTTGCCCTTGTTTTTTGCTTGAAGATAGCATCTCCACTTGCTAGGTATTTTTTCTTGAACTGAAACTATTATTTCTATTTGCATGGCTGTTATTTTTTCAAATTCCACTGTAATTCCGGGTCTTTTTCAATGTATTAATTTGGTTTCATTTTTATTTTTAGCTTAATCATTTTTTCTCCTAGGCATGGAAGCAGAAATTGAGTTACAAAGGTTAGAACATAATATATACACTCCTCAAGTCTCAAGCAATCGGATTCCCAAAGTTAGACAAGAATTTTCATCACCGGATGAAGCTTATGAATTTGGGGGACTTTTGTGTGGGGTGGGGTTAATTAATCTAATTTTCTTTTCTCTCTTTTTTTTTTTTTAAATTATTTGGAAAACTTTCCCCATGTAGCATGCCATGTAGGATAGGGGACTCTTTAATCTACCCCCATGGAGGGCAATTTTGTTCACCCATGGGAGTCGCGCGGGGTTACACCATGGGAGGGCGCTGACGTGGCGGGTATGACTGGGTAAGTTAAAAAAAGAAAAAGTAAAAAATCCAAAATTTGAATCCCTAAATTCTGTCCAGAAGCACAAACCCTTCACATCCCTCCCCAACTCGTCCTCTCTCTCTCTCTCTCTCTCTCTCTCTCTCACACACACTCACTCACTCTGACCAACTCCCCCACCAAGAAAATTTCTGGCCGACTGAGGAGGCCACTGGCGAACGGTGGAGGAGACGACCAAACTCTCGAGCGCGCGCCCTCCATTCTGGCAGCCGCAAAAGGGTAAGCTTCGGGTATGAGAATTTGATTTTTTGCCTTTTTTTTCATTAATTTTTGCTGCCCGAGAGTATTACTCTACCTATTGACGTTCGGCCGTTCTTTTTTTGTTATTTTTCGGTGGTGATTTGGGCGAAATGGCGTCTCCATTCCGGCAACCTTAAAGGTAAGCTTCAAATGGGAAATTTATTTTGTTATTTTAAGTTGTTATTTTCGTGTTATGATTTTGTTTTGGTGATTTGGGCATAATATGGTTCAATGTTTGTATGACATTGTCATTCTCGTACCGTGCAAAAATTGAAAATGCGTTAATATGGCATTCCAATAGTTTTGCTTAGAGTTGATATTGTTGAATTCTGTTGAATCGAAAAAGAAGGCATGTTTGCACAAATCGGACCTCAATAGTAAAGTTGCAAAACTGAAAATTGAAGTTATAAATTATAGGATGTAACAAATCGGACCTCCCCTTTTTTGCTTTTTTTTTTTTAATTGTGTGTTGGGGGTTTGGGCAAAATTTGGTTGAATGTTTGTATGCCAACGAATAAATATTTGTATGGCATAAAAGGATAAACAAAGAATTAGAGCATTCACTGTGAAGATGTTAAATGGAGTTGTTAAGTCTCACGGTGAAAAGTGGTAGTAGTTAAAATACTTAGGTCTAGGAAGAAGAGGCTGCTGGGAGTAGAGGGGATAGTAGATGGTTATTTTGGAATAAAGTGCACAACAAAACATATACCTGCACCTAATGCTAGATTATTACATGCAAAAACTTGAAAGATTTTGTTTAAGCAATTAATAGCAAGTTTATAAGTGTCGTTGTTTAATCATTTAGAGCATTAATCATTTAATCATTCATCTCACCCAAAGTTTATTAGTGCCGTTGTTTAAGCAATCATTTAGCAATGTTAAACATTTGTTAAATTTATGTGTTATTTAGCAAAATATTTGTATGGCGTAAAAGGATAAACAAAGAATTACAGCATTCACGTTGAAGATGTTAAATGGAGTTGTTAAATTTAGGCGTCAATGAAATGTTAAAGCTAGAGCTACATTGGTGATATTGGTGCCGTTGTTTAAGCAATCATTTAGCAATGTTAAACATTTGTTGAAAATATGCGTATAGTTTAAATTAGCACAATCATTGTGGAAATTGTTGTGACACTCATGAACTCTCCAATGTATATAATTACATTACCATAATTCTCTCTCTTTAATTTATCTAAGAAACTAATTAGAGCACCTCCAATATATATATATATATATATATATATGATTGTAGACTAAGGATGACAAGGAAAAATAAAGGGTATATTTATTATTGGAAATTAGATACAAAATGAATATATATGTGATTCAATTACAGCTGTGAATTTGATTAAAGCTTAAACATGGGGAAGTTGGAAGCATCGGAAATAAATAATTGGACTGAAATTTTCCCAAATGTCAAATTCTTTCTTTTTATTCATTCTTTCCTTTTTACCCCCGATATGCATTATTTAAATTTTCAAAAAATCAAAAGTAAACAAAGAAACGAAAATATCCTAAAACCAACTGTATCATAAATTGCTCGAAAGTTCTTGACTATTCTTAATACATCTATGCATGAATGTACCCATACACGGAATCACGACACGAGCCACTTCAAGGGGAAGCAATAGACCTTATGTGAATAAATAGGGCATT